>JBAMJV010005745.1:0-36910 GCA_037951105.1 Echinarachnius parma
GTTTTATTTAAATGATTTTGATATTTGTTGCATTGCTTTAGGCTGACATTTGTATTTTAACACATAGTGCGGATACAATTGCATGTACATATTTTAATAACTAAGGAAGTTGACGAGGCTCAACTGTTTACGAAATCGGATTCAATCCGAGTAGTACAATGTTTTATTTAAATGATTTTGATATTTTGTGCATTGCTATATTCTAACATTTGTATTTGAATATATGGAGATAATGCGCATTATTATGATCGATTAAACATAAAGATACAGCACACAGTACGCATACAATTGCATGGACATAATTATTTGATTAATTCAGGGATACAATTATATATTATTATAAATCAACCTTTATGAAAAGTAACATTGATTATTACTGAATGTAGCCAACTGTATGTACTCACCATCTTATAATTAGAGCATTCAATTAACATGATTATACCAATAGGGTTTATATTTTTATTCTGCTTATTTGCTTACTTGCATGCCTGTTGTGTGTGTACGTTCATGTTTTTAATCGTTTCAAATTAAGTTAAACACAATCAAACAAATACAAAACATAAGTGAGTGCACAAACAAAATAATAACACTTTTAAAAACCTGGTTCTATTTTTGCCAGTGAATAACAAAAGCAAAATATAAAATGTGGATGGCACATGTTTAAAATGATGGACACAAGAGATATTTGAGTTTTGGTATAGAGGGCCCTACTCAAAATATATTTTTTGGTGAGATAATGAAAAACTGATTGCCAAATTCGAAAGAGCATACAATTTTAATGACAGATTGTTTAAATGCTTCCTCTTTTAAATAAACTACAAAAGTGTTTTTAAACAGTTGTTGATAATCTATCTATCTAGTCATCATTTCAACATAACATAACAACACATGCACAATATTTTATTTAAAATGGTTTAAACCGAGGTGTGTTCAGAGAGCGCCCTCTTGAGTTTGAATTGCTCTTTTTTTTTTAATGATAACAGGCTTTTTACCTAGTCATTTGTAATATTGTATTCCTTTCTAGCATGGTGGAGTTATAACTATTAGTTTGTTATGTAATGGTACAGGTTTTGCTTACTAAAATTTAGTTTGATTAAAACTGTACTCTCTTTACCAGTTCTGTCCCTTTCAATAAAGTTCTTGATAAAAAAACACGAACAAACTAACATCATTAATATGGTCAGGATAATTATGTTGACGATCCTGTAAAACATGAAATCAATATCAATGTATAAATCAAGGATGGTTAAAGTGCAAACCAATCAGAAACAAATCAAACCATAACATAATTTAAGATAATTAATCAAGATAATTGACGGATTACATTGTTGTATTTTGCATGGACACATGAGCATGAAAGTGCAAGTAATAAATCACAGACTGAAGGAAAGTCGGGGACTACAGTTTCTGAAGGGAAATGCATATTTCTGTGTACTTGACTCGCCAGTCCTGACTCTTCATAAGTACACGTCTAGATAATTCTTAAAATTTCAATGAGTTCCTTCAATGTTCGTCGATAATACTTTAGCAAGCAGAATCAAGACATCGTTCTGTTAAACTTAAACCAGTAATTACAATTCTTGCACGGAATATCTTCAATGTTTTAACTCAAAGAATTAACGAGATACATCATGGCTATGCTATTAACCATAGTGTCATTGCTTCTTTTCGCCCGGCCCTGCTATTTCTTAACAGTTGATTGTGAGAGACACAGTGAACTAGAAGTGAATGGAACGAATGTAAGCGTTCATTGCACCACGAATAACTCTGGACAACAGTCGATACATTCGAATTGATTCGATCTGATAATACGACGATTGGGAAGTGCGGTTCCCACGGCGTTTGCGACGCGACATTTTGCAGCACTATTTGGTGTATAATTGAAAGTAAACACACCCCTCATTTTTCGCTTCAGCTATGTGGTCTGAAATGTTTTTCCTTTAGCATCAAAGGTCCTCTGCAAGAAATTGATTACGGTCAGTACACGATTGTAGTCTATCCTGCTAGCATATACCGCGCATTTAACCTTGTAAAACCAGAAACCATCAGTCAAGAAACGTCACCGATTACAATCGTCTTTCATCACGACCATTACGATGCGACCTCTGAAGCCACAGCGACCGGTCATTCAGATGAAACTGCAGGACGTAAGAGTGAAAAAACACAATCCACTGTGCAGGCATCGGACTCGATACAGTCTCAATCCGCACAAGTAACATGTACGGCTCAATAATCGAACGAAAGTTTAGTCGGAAAAACAGTGACAACCAGGGACATATTTTTTAAAATCACTATCTTGATATTATCTGTGGTAACCTTGTTCACTGTTTTAGCGTGTAGAAGAAATTAAAGACTTAACCATCAGAACCTTTCAGCTGCATTGTCACGATCAAACACAACGGATGCTATCGATATGATTGCTATGCCACGACAGCCGTCACTTTCATCATTCCCGAGTGTAAATGCTTTTTCTGTCACAAATAATTTGGCTGGGGGTGGTCGTGGGAATGATGCTCAGGCTAACCTGTCGTGGTCACTTCATCAACAGGCACCGGAATTGCCTCCGAGACCTTACCATGGCACTTCCGATATTGGACAATCGTCGGTGGATGATTACACTCCAAATGAAGAAGGCGGAGCAAACTTGAATCCAGTGTCCACTGCACGATTACAGTGTCCTCTGACTGGCCAAGACGTTGACCAAGGGACTTCGATGAGAGTTGATGTTGCGACACTTGGTGTAGAAGAGGGAAGCGTACATAATCGAATGAGAACACTTACTCCACGGTGGATGATTGCAAGCGCTATGACATTACTTGTCTCGAGTATAGTGGTCATCGGATTTCGCATAACCTACCGGCTTCAACCGTAAACGATCTCTCGGTAGAGTGCAATACGGCCGATGATGATATCCTGAGTGCCCTGTATGCCAAACCAGAAAAGAAAAGAAGTATGCATCATGGAAAGGTCAAGACAAAAGTTTCTCCTTTCTCCTCTGGAAATATGGGCGATTCTGACTTTGACGATCTCAGACCAAACTTTGGAAAAGAAAATGATTGCATTTTGCTTTGGCCAATATTTGGTCAACTATGGACGTGACATAGTTTGCAAGAAAAACTGTTATCATGGCACAATGCCAGGTAAATGTCATGTCCTGCTGGCGCAACTGTGTTACACTTGTCATTCGTCGATCATGTCGACAAATCAATTATGAAGTGTATAATGCAAATCTTAAGCTAGGAATACTAACCCATATGATGACCAGCTTTTAAGACTTATATCCTTCGATGTCGTTTGGAAAGCCGGCAGCAGCGTCCGGCAACGCAGGCAAAGGCCCAACGGCCACTCATCCACCGGAACTTGGAGATATCCGCGCTCCAGCTGATGTCAGAAATGACTACCCGTCCAGCGCTATGCGTCTCGCTGTATCAGAGTCTGGACAGAATGGCGGCGCCTTTTCAGCAAGTTCTGACTACAGTCTCCTCCGTAGCTATGCAGATAATATCTCTCCTCCTAGAAGTGATGGCACCAGCACTGACGTCGGGCAGCCAACCATGTTTCAATCGGCTGTTCATGATCCTCTAGAGCAGAGTAATGTTGCATTTCGGGGAAGCTAGGGAGCAAGCCGGAGTGTGTCAGCGGGTGTAGTCCCACGCAGAGATCCAGGCCAACATTACCTGGAGGGGTTCTTTGATTCATCTGACTACGCGCTGCTGAGTCCACAAATTGACCAGGAATAACAGAATAATCAAAGCAGCGACAACGTTAAGAGATGTACCTATCTGTAAGCTCGCATACGACCGCTGCCGGAACGCTTTACCAGAGATCCTGAGATAAGCATGAGCTCCTTGACTTGTCTGATTATGAGCTGTATGCTGAGGCCACAAATGGATCAAGAATTATATAACGACAACGTGCTAGTTGAGGTGCCCCTTCCTTACAGACAGTGGCGTAGCCAGGAATGTTGAAATGGGGGCTTCGGTGGTCTCCATGGGGTGGAACCCCTGGAAGACTTTGAATGTTAGCTTTTCAAAGCCCAAGCAACAAGCAAAACAACCCCCCCCCCCTCTCGCTACGCCTCTCTCAAAAAAATCAATAAACGGAACTATAATTTGTTGCAGATCCGGAGGTTATCTTGACACTCTGATTTCACCCGATGACTCGATCTGAGCTGCTACAGCCACATGTGGTCAACTGACATAAAAACAGCCTTCTAATGTAAATATAAATTATTTATAAAAATAATAATCACTATTTATATTCCTGTATATGTTTACTAAACAAATTGAAGAATAACGAAATGTTACCAATATGGATAAATGCCTGTACATAAGTATAGACCATCTATTTTTTGGAAATTGACTATCGTGTTGATGTTCTTAAACACAAACTACTGTATTTAAATCATTATGACATGGTTAATATGTTGCTATATCTTTTACTGGATGTTAAATGAAATCTTATAACTTTTTACTGTCAATATTTCAAAAAGTATAACATGAATTCTATTGAAACAAAGAATAACTGAAAAGTGTTCGTTTTCATTATTGAAGTCGTGTTGGAAGATTTACACTCAAGTTAATGCAATTACGGGATATTTCAAAAGTAGATTTTAAAATGAGCATACTATTCCTGATAACGAGCAATCAAATAATCTGGAATGATTCAGTTTAACATGTTCAATCTCAGGAAAAATGTACATCATGAACGAAAGAGAATTGCAATTGTGATTATTCATGGGTATGATAAGTACGCGGGATTATATTATTCTGTCGAGTGAGATTAACAATGTACACGTTTTCTGCAAAGGTTTTTCATGGATGCCTGTGTTGATAATTAAAGGCGAACACGTAACAAATCGCGTCTTTAGAATATATTTTTAAAGACGAAACAAAGTCATAAAACCATCATGATATGGAATAATACTTGTAATCACCTACGGATACGCAGCTATTTTATGGAATATTGTAGATTGTGAAAAACCATATCGATCTTAATAATGAAGAATTAAATAATTCGGAATGATTTCGTTCAACATGCTCATATAATATACAGCATTGGACAAACAATTATTTAGTGTGAACGTTAATTGAACCTGTGATTATTCATGTTTATGAGAATTTCGCTTGACGGTTTGTTATATTGGGTTAGGGTTGTGATTAATATTCTTAACAAACCAAATACTGTATTAACTATTTCAAGGATGGTTTGTAAATATATTTATCATATTAAATGCACCTCATAGTATAGATCAAATACACACGCATAAATAACATTAAGCAGCATTACAGAGAACATTACGAATATATGAATATAGAGGAAATAACTTTGTAATACTTTCTGTTTGGAGATCGAAGTTGATAATTAATCTAGAAAGAATTAACCATGTAAAGTTGTACAAATTTGGCAGATTATTAAAACATAAAAAAAATGCACCCACATTAAAATGTACGTGTTCTATAGTTATAACCCTATTGATTTGAATAACAGATTGTATGATAATACGACACTTGAAGACTGTTTCTTTGTATAACACACACAGTTTGATTTTCTTACATTAAATTCGATATTTATGTCGGAAAAGATAGATTGAGTTGCACACCAGTGTGTTTTGTTTTCATTTGTTCTCTTGATCTGTTTGTTGCAATGTTTGCTTCATTGGTGTGTTGTATTATATAAACAATACCGAGCAGAGAACCTGATTATTAGCCCCCTGGATAACAGTGTTCGATCCCTGCCGGGGCTACCCTCTTTAAATAAGACTGAATAAATAAATTCATACATAAATAATCAATACAAATGTTCAATTCTAGACATTGTGAACATCAATATTTCTTCATTTTATAAGAGGATGATAGAGGATTTCTGCTTCAAATTGTACATATTTTTCACAAACCATGACACTATGGAAACCTTTCGTATCTGTCAATTGTAGCGAAGAGATTTTAAAACATACAAATATATATAATATTTAGAAATAGGTTTACTCCAAAATAATTTTGCTATTAATCGACAGAACCTTATATACATCCTCACAGAGGGATAGCTGCGGTGACACGGTGAAATATCACGTGCACCCGCCCATATATTGGAGAAAAAATACAAAACATAAGGGAAAATCTGTGAAAACATACCAAATAAAGGAATGCATAAATAGTGCCCCCTATAGTGTCCACCCACGCTACCTAACTGTTACAAGTCCATGGTCCTCTGAAAAGCCACTTCCACAGTTTTCGTTTGATTGACACCAACTTTTTTTGACTTTTCCTAAAATCCTATATCAAACATTTTTACATACAATTCATTTACATCGCCCACTTCCCGTTGTTATGGTAACTACAAACTACGGATAATGTTTTTCATTTCCCCCTTAATTGTATGCTTTCCTCTTACTAAACAAGTGAAGTTTGGGTTTTGTCTAACCGTATTTCATGAAAACCATCATAAACTGGTTGTCGTTATCGAAAATTAATAACCTTTTAGAATTAGTATTTTTTTAAAAGAAAAATGGCGCAAAATCAATAAAGATATTAATATTATAATAAATATTGTTTTAATGTATTGAAATAATATTAGTGATACAAATATGCTGATGGGGTCTACAAACATTTTGAAATGAACAATCTCATTTTGGTTCACGTTTAAAGGGTATACGTTTAAGAAATTGCATACACAAATTGTTATACACAGAAATGCAATATAGAAATAGTTCTATATTGTGTCTCTGTGCATGATATAATAAAGCGCCCTAAAATGGTGACCTTCATATTATGTGCAACGTGTAGAGCTTGACCTGCTTAAAATGTGCGCCAAACATGAAGGTTGTTGATTTAATAATGAAGGAATTGGGAAATTGGGCGTGGGAACGCCACAATAGCTTGGACTTTAGAAGATTAATTTAAAGTCATGAAACCGAAACGTAAAATCAAGAAGAAACCAATCAAAAATGTAATATCCTCACAAAAGTAAAGTGCCCAAGAATGAACATCCATTAATAAAATTCATTCACAATACTTCAACAAAATGTTATTGCGTCAAGTATATGAAAGTGATCCCAATAAATCACTGACTAAAGGAGACTCGTTGAATAACTTTTGACACGAGAGAACATAAATTTCTGCTTCCTGGCCATGAAGACACGCCAGATATACCAACAGCATGGACAGGACCATATTGCAGTTTTGCACTTCCCCATTTGTCTATTCTACCTTCGACAACAATGCTCGGCAAGCAGGCTTTACTACTCGCACGGCGTCTTTGCCAATAATAATCTCATCAGACAAGTTTTAAACAACTGGAAATTTACTCTATTACAGAACTTGTTTTCCTTGTTTTACAAGATGGATGCATTTATGGCAGTTTTGTCACTGTTTCTTGTGATCCAGCCATGTTTTCCGTTGTCGTTTGAATGTAAGAGAAATCAGGATCTTGAAACGGACGGTATTGCTGTCAGTGTACAGTGTATGGCGGCTGAATTCTTGAATGCAAATGACGACATCGAATTAATTCGAACGACCGACGGAGGTATTGGGGATTGCCATTCCCAAACAGGCTGCAATCCAAACAATTGTTGCTTATTTTGCAACGTCAAAAAGGAACATATGAATCATTTTAAATTTGAACTGTGTGGGCTAAAATGTTTTTCTCTTAGTATCAAACGTCCACTGCAAAAACTTGATTACAGTGAATACAACATCTTTGTCGATCCTGCTAACAAATTCCTCGCATTAAACCTTACAGAAACAGAGACTACCAGTCAAGAAGCATCACCTTGTACCAAGGTCTCTCATCACGACCCCGACAATGTGACCTCCCAAACATCAACAACAGGTGCTTCAAAAATGCACACTCCTGCAACAAAAATGAATACGAGCAATTGGACAATGTCCACTGTTTCCGTGTCGCCAACGGTTACGGTACAGTCTCAATCCTCACCAACAACGTGTACTGTCCAATCATCGGTCGAAAGTAATGGTCTAGAAATGACTAGCAGGGACATAGCGTTCATAATTACTATCTTGATATTATCGGTGGCAATCTTGAGCACTGTTCTGGCGCGCAAAAGGAGTGACAGACAAACTATCAATCACCAGGACCTTTCAGTTGCCCTGACACGATCAAATACAACAGATGATATCAATATGCCCTCCATGACACGACAGCCGATGACATCAGCTTTCCCAAGTGTAAGTGCTCTTTCTGTCACCAACGCTTTTCCGGGAGGTGGTAGTGGGAATGATGCTCAGGCTAATTTGTCATGGTCAATTCATCATCAGGCACCGGAACTGCCTCCAAGACCTTGCCACGTCACTTCTGACACGGGACAATCGTCGGTGGATGATTGCACTCCATATGCAGAATGCGGAGCCAACTTAAATGTAGCGTCCACTACACGCTTACATTATCCACTGTTTGGCCAAGAGAGTGGGCAAGTGACTTCAAATGGAGTTGATGTTGCGACACTTGGTGCTGACGTTGGAGGCCTACATGATGAGAACACGTACAGCACGGTAGATGATTACAAACGTAATGAAGTCACCGGCCTTTTGACGAGTGGTCATCGGACCTCGCATAACCCACCGACTTCAACCGTCGCCGATCTATCGGTAGAGTGCAATGCAGTCGATGATGATATTCTGAGTGCTCTGTATGCCAAACCAGAGAAGAGAAGGGGTGTGCAGCATGGTAAGGTCAAGACAAAAATTCTCCCTTTCTCTTCAGGAAATATTGACGATTCCGACTATGACGATCTCAGACCAAACTTTGGAAAAGAAAATGTTTGCATTATGCCTTGGCCAATATTTGGTCAACTATGGACTTGACATATTGTGCAAGAAAAGACCATGTTAACATGGCACAATGCCAGCTAAATGTCATGATTCTACTGACGCAATTGGGTTACACTTGTCATTCGTCAATCATGTCGACAGATATATCAATTATGAAGTGTGTAATGCACATCTTAAGCTAGGAATATTAACCTCGATGATGACCGGCTTTTCAGGCTCATATCCTACGATGTCGTTTGGAAACCCAGCAGCGTCCATCGCAGGCAAAAGCGCAGCTGCCACTAATCCACCGGAACTGCACGCTGCAGCTGATGTCAGGGATGACTACCCGACCAGCGCTATGCGTCTCGTTATATCAGAGTCTGAAGAGAATGACGGCGCCTTCTCAGGAAGTTCTGGCTACAGTCATCTCCGTCGCTATGCAGATGACATTTCTCCTCCAAGAAGTGATGACATCAACACTGACGTCACGCAGCCAATCCAGTTTTCATCGGCGACTCCTGCTTCTCTAGAGCAGGGGAATGTTGCATTTCGGGGAAGTGGAGGAGCAAGCCGGAGTGTGTCAGCGGGTGTAGTCCCACGCAGAGATCCAGGCCAACATTACCTGGAGGAGTTCTTTGATTCGTCTGACTACGCGCTGCTGAGGCCACAACTGGACCAGGAATAACAGAATAATCAAAGCAGCGACATCTTCGGGTGGCGTCAAGGGGATGGAAACCCCGGGAACTCCTGTGATTCAACATAATAATAATAAACAGTTTTTATATAGCGCATATCACATTGCCGATGCACGTCTCTATGCGCTTGTATTTTTACCCTGGTCGTTACTGGTACAGTTCAAACCCGCACAATTATCTTGTGCACCATCTCAACTCCCCGGGGAGCATACTAGCTAATGGCAGCCATATGATATATAGCGCACATGCTAATTAACACCCAAGCAGGTACCCATTTATACTCCTGGGTAGAGAGCAGCAATATGGATTAAATGTCTTGCTAAAGGACATAAATGATGGGACATCGACCGGGTTTGAACCCACGACCTCTAGATTCGAAGTCTAGCGTCCATCCGATCGTGCCACACCATCCCCAATTACTGGCTAACAAGCAAGCAACAAGCAATGTACAGAAATCCCCATCCCCTTGCTACGCCACTCCCAACAGCCAAACTGTTACGAAACGTTTTGTTAGAGATAATAATAATAATAATAATACATATTTCTTTTATAGCGCATTTCAAAACCGGAGGAATTCTAAATGCGCTTGATATCCGGAGTTGATCTTGACACTCGTCTGGATTCATTCATTGACCTGTTGACTCTGAGCTACTGACAATAAGAGCCAGCATTCGGCTGTAAATAACATTTTTTTTTTTTTAATACTGATGATTGATTGTCCATGATAAATGTTCTTTAAAAAATTGAAGAATTAACGATCGAAACGTGATCACTTTGGATAAATGCCTGCATATAAGCACATTTTGAAATTTAATGTTCTGTTGATTTTATAAGAACTAATTATTGAAATGATGATGCTGTATTTTTACTAAGTGTTTAATGGAATATGAATTAATACCACTATATTGATTGTCAATAATTTAAACTGTATAACATGGATTAGCTCGAAGGATAGCTGAAAATTTATTTTTTCTCGGTTGAGGTCGTGTTGCAAGAGTTGCACTCAATACGTATTTCATCAGTAGATTGCAAAATTACCATATTAATCCTGATAGTAAACAATCAAATAATCGGTAATGATTCAGTTCAAAATGTTCAATGTCATAACAAATTTACATACAATTGCACGTGTGGTTATCCATGGATATGATAATTAAGCAGGTCTATCTGAAATTAATAATGTACAAGTTTTCTACAAAAATAATAAAGTAATGTCTTGCTAATTTATAGATGGTTGTAAATATATTGCTGATAAGGCGCACCACATGTTATAGCATGTTAAAAGAACACGTCATCCAAATAATACTTTTATATAGACAACACATCATAAAAACAATCATGGCAGACAGACAGACAGACATACATACAGACAGACAGAGAGTAACTCTTTTTTTTATCACCTATGGATAGTCGATAAGCTCTAAGCAGCATTATGCAATAGTTTGTAATTTTTGTTGGAATATTGTACATTGTGAAATAAGCATATTAATCTTTTAATATTAATACTTTTGATCACCTACGGATACGCAGCTCTGTTAGTCGGTATGAAAGCTAAATTCTAATCGGCATGTATAATGCAATAGCTTGTAATTTTTTTGGAATATTGTAGATTGTGAAATAAGCATACCAATCCTGAAAATGAAGAATTACATAATTGGATATGATTTCGCTCAACATGCTCATTATTATAGTCTACTACATATTGCACGTCTATTACAAAGTAATGATGAAAGATAATTTAACCTGTGATTATTCATGTTTATGAGAATTAAACTGGACTGTTTGCTATAGGATTAAGGCTTATATTCTTTACATAAATAATTCTATAATAACTATTTCACGGATGGTTTGTAAATATATCAGATAAAATGCACCCCATAGAGCACTTTACCAAAAACAGAACATCACGAACTATGGAATATATGATGATAGGGAAAAGTACTTTTTGCTGACCGAGGTTCATAATTATTCTAACATAAAACTATCCATTTAAAAGCTTTCTACTGTATTGACGGTCGTGCAATTTCGCAGATTATTCAAATAAAAAAGTGCACGCATATAATGTTATATGTGTATTATAGTGATATCCTAATTAAACTGAATAAAATATTGTATTATGAATTGAAGTATATTGTTCACATCTACATCGACCGTATTATAAAGCACTAAATTAGATTTTTTTACATTAAATTCGATATTTATATCGGGAACGATTCATTAAATTGCACACCAATCCGTTTTGTTTTTATTTCTTCTGTTGATATGTTTGTTTGAATGTGTGTTTTATTGGTGTGTTGTGCGTTTCTATAATAATAGCATAATACAAATATAGAGCAGACCAAAACACTCAAATGAAATATACTTGAGCATATAAGTATTCCCATCCATGTTTAGTATTAGGCATTGTCAACTTCAATATTTCTTCATTTTTAAAAGAGGATGATAATAAGAGGACATTTACTTCAAATGGTAGACATTTTCCTTTAAATGTACAGTGTAAAGTGTCCGATAATGACCCAAATGACATTTGAGACTTCAATCCTATACCAAAATCATTGCTACATATGTCAAAATGATGTGTGACATTTTCATTGAAAAAGAACACTGCTTTCCTGGTTGAAAAAGCAAAAATATGCGTCAGCTTTTACAACGAATTACTGTATGACGTTTACGAGGTTTGTGATCGTTCATTAACACTTTTGAGCTGAATGATAGATATCGTCATACTTAAGGGGCATTTGAAAATAATCTAACCCTATTTTATTCTTCTCTTACCATGAGCTCAACACGGTAGAAGAGAAACGAGGAAGCTCCAAGTAATTTTCGTGGAGTTAGATACTTTACAGGCATCCCTTTAAGGGCCGGTCATACTTGCGGTAGTGGACGTAGTTGAACGTAGTGGAGGCTAACGTAGTTGAAGGTACTTTAAGGTAGTTGAACGTACCGGCATCCGTATCGTACCGTAGTTGACCGTGATTCTAACTTGATATAACTCGGTGCAGACGTGATCTTCGATTTATTTTTTGAACATGTTCAAAAGAGCGGTACGTTAAAGGCATCCGTAGTGCTAATGTACTAAACCGAAGTCTAACGTAGTCTAACGTAGTTTAACGAAGTCTGACGTAGTCAAACGTACTTCGTTACGTATTAAACGTACCCTAGCGTACTCTAACGTACTTCACCGTGCACAAAATCAGCATCGGCACTCTTGGTCCAGACATTTTTAAGCACAAAATTAGACAACTTGCTTAGAACTGCTCAAGGCAACACCGCGGGCTGGCTGCATGCTCCATGCGGAGTTGCTAAATATACCGTAGTGACGTTCTTTAGCGTAGTCTTGTGTAGTGTAGAGTAGTGGCTTCTGTAGTATACCGTACTCAAACGCAGTCAGACGTACCACTCCGTACCTGTCCGTGAGTGAGCTGCATCGGCATTACCGAAGTCTAGCGTAGTCTAGCGTAGTTTATCGTACTTGAACGTACTTATCTGTACTCTTCTGTGGCTCTAAACGTAGTTTAACCTAGTTTAACGTACTTACACCACATCTGACCCACATTAAATTACCTTACGGATCACTACGTCCACTACCGTAAGTATGACCGGTGTCGTGCGAAATCCGTACCCAGTAGCAGATGCGCATGCGCTTAGACATTTGGAGGCGCGTCTTGCGAAAATCGTGACCATTATTACTCCGCAATTTCATGCTAATAACAAATTGACACATGTTTTATCAAATTTTTAAAAGGCGTGAATGGATTTTCTTAATCCACCGTCGGGTTTTGACAACACTTTTGTGCTGCAAGGAGCCTCAAGGAGGCATTTTGCATGCTTTTTTACAAATGGCATGAATGGGAACAAATTTCGCAGACAATTTTCCCACAGGTGCGCATGCGCATTTGCGACTGCGTACGGATTTCGCAGTGCGTACGGATTTAGCATGACACCGGCCCTTAAAGCAATTATCTTTTCAAAACATGAAACAATGCTTCTGTCCCCCAAGGCTCAATCCTCGGACCACTCTTGTTCACCATCTATATTGATGACCTGGCTGACGTATGTGAGAATGAGATTTACTTATACGCTGACGATTCTACACTTTACGCCCCAATCCACTCTCCGAAAGACAACGATGCAGTTGCAGCTAGCCTCAACAGAGATTTAGCCAAAATGGAAACATGGGCTCAGACAAGGAAGGTCACGTTTGAACCATCAAAATGTAAAACAATGACAATTTCAAGGAAAAGAACCCCATCGGAACTGAGTTTAAGCCTCGGAGGTTGTCAACTGGAAATGAAGTCTGAACTTGAAATCCTAGGTGTTACATTTGACTCAAAGCTAACATGGACGAAGCATATCTCACACATAACTACCAGGGCTGGGCAGAAACTTGGCGCTCTACGAAAAGTCTCCAACAAGCTGGACCCAAAAGGCAGAGCCACAGTCTACAATGCTCAGGTCAGAAGTGTAATGGAATATGCATCTCTGTGTTGGATAAATGCCTCACCATCTAGTCTCACCTTGCTGGACAACATCCAGAAGAAGGCTCTGAAGATTATAGGAGTTCACGAGACTACTGCTCGCACACAATTTTCTATTCCAAGTTTGACGCACAGACGCCAGGTTGCAGCAGTGTCTGTCCTCTACAAGATGCATACACAAGCCTGCCCCAAAGACCTGATTGACATGCTCCCTCCGCCAATGGAAAGACGACGTGTGACTAGATCTAGCACATCCATGCCAGATCACGCTCTAACCGTACCTCATGCTAGAACGTATTCATTGGACAGGAGCTTCATCCACTTGGCTGTCAGAACATGGAACAGATTCCCTGACAAAGTTGTTGGCAACATCTCTGACACTGGTCTCCAAGCTTTCAAATGCCGTGTACATAGTTTCCTCCTATCAAAAATGTAATTGTTAATTTTGGGTCTAATTGTTACCCTATATTCTTAAATTGTGATTCTTTTATTTCATTTGAGCTGCAGTGAACCACTGATTGGCCTTCCGGAGCTTCACCAATACTCTGGTGGGCTATTGTTCGCATTTGCTTTCTATATACAAAAGAAAAAAAACTATGGTAAACTTACATGTCTGTGAATCGTTAAAAAGATTGTTATAATATGTAGGGGTAGGCTAACTGAAAAATGAATTTGCCACTGACGTTTTAACAATCTGTTTATACTAATTATAGACATAAACTTACAAGCATCCTCACAAAGGCATATCCACGAGAACACGGTTAAAGGGCACGTGCCTACCATATTTTGAAGAAACAATAAAAACATGAGGGAAATCTTTGAAAACAAAAATCCCCAAAATAATTCGGATGCCCCCTTATCAGTCCGCTACTTCTCTGGCACAATAATGTCCATGGTCCATATAAAGCCCAATGCGGGGCGGGGGGGGGGGGGGGGGGGGTTGCACAATGTGACCCCCGACCATACTTTCGATCACCGCTTCTACAGTTTTCGCATGCCACACAACTTTGTGACTTTTCCTAAAATCTTATAGCAAGCATTTTCATCAGGAATTAATTTGCATCAGCCATTTTCCATTGACATGGTAACCATAAACGGAAGAGCAGGTTTTTCATTTGCAGAACATTTGCGTTTTTCTCTTAGTAAGCATGTTACTTTTTGTTTCAATCCATATTTCATGAATATCATTAGTAACAGATTGCCATTATCTGAAATGAATAACCTTTTATAATTCCATTGTATTTCTTTATTTTTAAAGACAAAATGGCGCAAAACAGTATGATAATAAGAATAAGAATTGTTTTTGGTGTATTGTACTATTTTGTGATAGAAATAATGATGTATACAAATATTTTGAATTGACAAATCTCACTTTGGTTCAGGTTTATATAGGGTGCAAATTTAAGAAATTCCGTACAAACATTATAATGTAGCCTACTGCAATGGTAATGTGCTACCTAAGTTGCTAACTCATAGGAGGTCTCCTCCACAATGACTTGGCGGACATAACCGTCCCTACATTCCTAAATCCATCACATAAATCAGAAATGTCATGATCTATGTTCTAGAATATGTAATCTTGCATAATTATGCTGACAAATTAAATTCCCCTGCAAATCAATCCATCTGGCGAAAACAACTCAGTAATGTCAACATTTAGAGCACTTTCTATGTTTTTCAGCATAATTATTATCGCAAATAGCGCCCTCATATAGTGACCTTCCTAAATGTTTCTAATTTCAACTTGTAGAGTTCGACCTGCGCCCTACATGAAAGTGGTCGATTCAACACCTTCAACACCTTCAACTCTGACAGAAACTGGACTTGTGACATATGTCTTTTTAAAGAATTACCACAAACTGTACATTTTAATGAAATTGACACTTATGATCCATCACAACATAGAGTGGATGGATATAAGTATGACAGTGTTGAGAACACTTTTGATAAACTGAAATCTTCTTCAGGCATTAATATTGCCCATTTGAATGTCTGCTCACTGTTAACAAATATTGATGAGGTGAAACATATTTTGATAAATAATAACATTCATATATTTTCTTTATGTGAAACACAATTAGATGAGTCTGTTAGTGAAGCAGAAATATGTATTCCAGGTTGTAGAATCGTTGTATTGTTCCTTACCCAAACAAAAAACATTTATGGTTGTATATTGGTACAGACCACCGAATTCCCAAAATATCATGTTTGATAAATTTGAAGCATTACTTCAGCTATTGGAATCAACATCGAAAGATGTTTTAATTATGGGAGACCTAAATTGTGATTTTATTAAAAAACCATTAAATCATCAGACGAAAATACTGAAACGTTTGGGTGAGGAATATGATTTAAAACAGCATGTTGATAAACCAACAAGAGTAACACCAACTTCTTCAACCTTAATTGATGTACTATTTTCTTCAAATCATGACAAAGTTACCTTCTGTGACGTCATCCCACTGAGCTTGAGTGATCATTATATGATAGTATGCTCTCTCGGAAGAGTAAAATATCCTAAAGCACAGCATAAATATGTTAATTCTCGCAATATGCGTAGATTTGACGTAGATAAATTCAAAAATGATTTACGTCAAGTGAACTGGGATGATGTTTTAGAAGATTCTGATCCAAATACTGCGTATGAAACTTGGGCTGTTAAGTATAATATAGTTTTGAATAAACATGCTCCTTTAAAAAGAAAAAGAGTGCGTCAAAAAGAGTCATCCTGGATTAATGATGATATATTGAATAAAATACGTGAACGAGACCGTATGAAACGTAAAGCTAAACGTACTAAACTAGATAGTGATTGGACTTTGTATAAAAAATCAAGAAATTCTGTGACGGCAATGATAAGGAGAGCAAAACGTTCATACGTCTCTGAAAGTATTTTGAATAATACAGGTGATAGCACAGCAATGTGGAAGTCATTGAGGCGCATAATGCCTAAAAAACGAAATGTTGGCTCTATTCCAAAAATTACTGTTGATAGAAAAGAAATAACAGGTTAAAAAAATATAGCATCATGTTTTAATGATTATTTTGTTGATTTAGCTACAAGAAGGAAAGAGACCAGAAAGTTTGGTACTAATATGGAGCAGTATATGACTCCCGTTGATTCTATATTTAGGTTTAAAGAAATTTCCCAAGAGGATGTTTTGAAATGTATACATGGTATTGCAAGGAACAAGGCCACTGGCCTTGATCAAATCCCCGCTAGCGTTGTTAAAGTGTTTATTCAAAGAAAAAGCAACATAAGCCAAGTTTCATCTTTCCAAAAAGTTCAAATCATACAGAAAATGAAAATATCACTTTCCAAGTACTCGCACATCCGAAAACAAAAATGAAAATACTAAACGCTGCTTCAAAACCACAATCCAGCTACGAGCGGGGTCCGATAGCTGGGTGTGTTGTACTGACGTAGAGCGAGGGGTTATCCAATCAGAAGCCTCGGTTTCTACCACATTATATACCGGATTTATACCCCTTTATACCGGGGATTCCGTGGTTGTTTAAACTCTCTTCTATACAATTATGGTGGTTTAAACTGTTTGAGCTAATAAAACAACAGTTTATATTCGTTGTAAAGTTATTCTTTTATTCATTAATGTGTCTGATAAAGTAAAAATAGGTAAATAAATCACCTAGTCTGCGAGTTGAATCATACTCGCCGGCAGCATGCATGATACGTGGAGAGCCTCGACCGTGCGCGTATGCGGTGCACGTGGACAATGCATAATAATAATAATAATAATAATATTAGGCATTTAGCTACGCTATTCATAGTAAACTATATCACAGCGCTTACAATATTATTACCCCGGTCAACGGATACACACTGCAATCAATCCTGCACATTAAGTGCACATTTTCCACTCCCTGGGGAGTATTCCAGCAAGTCGCCTATTAGGCGCGCAGTGCTAAGGAAACACGTTCCCATCCTTCCGGGTACCCATTTATACACCTGGGTCGAGAGCAGCAATAGTGGATAAATTGTCTTGCCGAAGGACAAACGCGGTGGGCTGGGTTCGAACCCGGGATCTCACGATTGGAAAGCGCGCGCTCTACCAATGTTGCCACACCACATCCACAATGCATGCAATATAATAGCGTCTCGTGCAGTGTATGTAGCTCGCTTCAATTCAGCTCGCGTAAAGTGCACTATTATCAGCTGTTTTTGCAGGTAATTGTTCTCGTATTTTGTTTTAAAAGCCCTACAAACATGTAAGTAAAATAAGAGATAGTCTAGAATAGGTGTGATCGTAATAATCTTGCATTTTCGTTCCTTTTCCGGGCATTTTAAAAGTGCAATTACTTACAAGGCAGTCATGGCAGTTGGCGTGCAGCTAGCTAGGTATAGCTATAGAGCACAGCCTGTCTCGCGGAGCGGTGCCGCTGAAACTCTAGTGCGTGTTCGTATCATTCAACTGACGGGCATTTCTTTTTTCGAGGCACGTTCAATTTGCGTCTCTCAATTTGTCAAACAAATCTCTAATTTTGGGAAAATAACCACTCATACGGTAAAATATCTACTTTTACACTAACATTGGGCAATTCTAGATTTTTGTTTCTTCATTTCCGATGTTGCAAAACGAGCGAGCGATGGACAAAATAATGAAAACAAAATAATGCACGCAAACTGATGTATACCGCGATATAGCAGAGAATTCACCCCCTCGTCACACGTCATCGACCTAAGCGGCGAGATCGGGGTGAATTTGGGCCTGGTTTGGAGGGTGAATTTTTCTCATTTTCAATTTCGATTTAAAAATATTTAAAACAATTCAAAAAATCTGAATTTCTCGAGGCTTGTTAAGTACAAGATTACCTTCACAATCATACCAAATACGACTCAATTTATAATCAATGAGCGAACCGTTTAAAGACTCTATTGAATGTATTGTTCAACCACTTACACACATCATCAATTTATCACTAGTGACGGGGAAAATCCCCGATGCTTGGAAAAAGGCTCGTGTAACTCCCATACACAAAAGTGGAGATACCTCAGACCCCACAAATTATAGACCGATTTCGATCCTTCCTATTTTGTCAAAAGTATTGGAAAAATTGGTATTTAATCAAGTATCTGATTATTTGTCGGTAAATAATTTACTGAATCAAAATCAACATGGTTTTCGCCCTAACCATTCTACTTTAACTGCCCTTATGTCTTTGACTGATGATATGATCAAATCTATAGATGAAGGAAATGTAGTTGGTGTTGTTACACTAGACTTAGAAAAGGCTTTTGACTTGATATCCTTCGACATATTATTGAAAAAACTAAAATACTTTGGCTTTGACCAACAGTTATTAAATGGTTTCAGAATTATTTATTGGGTAGAGAGCAATCCACATTAGTAAACGGAAGTTTATCTTCGAGCCGAACTGTAAAAAGTGGTGTACCCCAGGGTAGTATACTTGGGCCGTTATTATTTATTATTACATTGAATGATATACATAAATCTGTTAATAAATGTTCAATCTCTCTTTACGCTGATGATACATGTATGTACTATGCTTCAAAGGATCCCAAAGATTTAGAGAAATCAATTAATGATGACTTCAGGTCTATAATGCGTTGGTTTTCAAGTAATGAACTTTTGCTTAATATACCCAAAAGTCAATTTATGTTAGTTGGATCAAAACACAATTTGCGCCAGTTTTCTGATGTTATAATAAGTATTGGTAATACAAAATTACAGAAAGTTACGGAGTGTAAACATCTTGGGGTCATGCTTTCTGTAACTGCAGGACGTAAGAATGAAAAAACACAATCCACTGTGCAGGCATCGGACTCGATACAGTCTCAATCCTCACAAGTAACATGTACGGCCTAATATTGTTTAGTCGGAAAAAACGGTGACAACCAGGGACATAGTTTTTTTAATCACTATCTTTATATTATCTGTGGTAACACTGTGCACTGTTTTAGCGCGTAGAAAAAATGAAAGACTAAACCATCAGAGCCTTTCAGCTGCATTGTCACGATCAAACACAACGGATGCTATCGATATGATTGCTATGCCACGACAGCCGGCACTTTCATCTTTCCCGAGTGTAAATGCTCTTTCTGTCACCAATGCTTTGGCTGGGGGTGGTCGTGGGAATGATGCTCAGGCTAACTTGTCGTGGTCACTTCAGCATCAGGCACCGGAGTTGCCTCCGAGACCTTACCATGGCACTTCTGACATGGGGCAATCGTCGCTGGATGATTGCACTCCATATGAGGAAATTGGAGCCAGCTTGAATCCAGTGTCCACTGCACGCTTGCATTATCCTCTAATTGGCCAAGACGGTGAGCAAGGGACTTCCATAGCAGTTGATGTTGCGACACTTTGTGCAGAAGATGGAAGCCTGCATGATGAGAACACTTACTCCACGGTGGATGATTGCAAGCGCAATGACATCCCTGGTCTCGAGTCCGGGGGTCATCGCATCTCGCATAACCTACCAACTTCAACCGTCGACGATCTATCGGTAGACTGTAACACAGTCGATGATGATATCCTGAGTGCTCTGTATGCTAAACCAGAGAAGAGAAGGGATGATCAGCGTGGGAAGATCAAGACAGAAATTTCCCCTTTCCGGCTAATATTTGGACAACTTTGCACCTGACATATTCTTGCAAGAAATGACTGTTTACATGGCATAATGTCAGCTGAATGTCATGTTTCTACCGGTACAAATGTATTAAACTTGTCATTCGTCGATCATGTTGATAGATACATATTTAAGTGTATAATGCACAAGCATCTTAAGTTAGGAATATAGCTATCCCTATGATGACCGGCTTTTAAGACTCATATCCTTCGATGTCGTTTGGAAACCCAGCACCAGCGTCCAGCATCGCAAAACAAGGCGCAGCGGCCTCTAACCCACCGGAACTGCCCGCTCCAGCTGATATCAGTGATGACTACCCTCCCAGCACTACGCGTCTCGTTGAATCAGATTCTAGAGAGAATGATGGCGCCTTTGCAGGAGGATCTGTCTACAGTCATCCCCGTCGCTATGCAGATGAAATTTCTCCTCCTAGAAGTGATGACGTCAACATTGACGTCGGGCAGCCAACCCGGTTTTCACCGGCGACTCCTGCTTCTCTAGAGCAGGGGAATGTTGCATTTGGGGGAAGTGGGGGAACAAGCCGGAGTGTGTCAGCGGGTGTAGTCCCACGCAGAGATCCAGGCCAACATTACCTGGAGGAGTTCTTTGATTCATCTGACTACGCGTTGCTGAGTCCACAAATGGATCAAGAATAAGATAATAATCAAAGCGGCGATATCAGTCCTTTGCTTACAGACAGTGGCGTAGCCAGGAATTTTGTAATGGGGCTCGAACCTGCGAGTGCGTAAGCGCCAGCCGCTCAGGTGGCGTCCATGGGATGGAAACCCCGGAAGCTTTTGGGATTTTAGCCCCAATGATCTGCTAACAGGCAAGCAACAAGCAACACAACGACCCCCTCGCTACGCCACTCCCCAAAGCCGAACGGTAACGGAACTCTTTGTTACAGATCCAGAGTTTATCCTGACACTCGTCTGATTTCATTCAATTACTCTGAGCTGCTGAAGCCGCATGTTGTCAACTGACACGAAGAGCCATCATTCTGATGTGAATAACAATTTTTTGTTTTTAAATACGAACGATTGATTTTCCTTGACATCTTTACTTAACTAATTGACAAGTAAACGAAACGTGATCGGTATGGATAAATGCATGTATATATATATTAGCGCGTAAAACATTCAGTATGTCCCGTGGGTCTTTGGACATAATTATTGGTGATGTTCTTAAACCCAAAAAAACAAAAACATTATTATAGCAGAGTTATGGTATTCGTGTTGTCTCTTAAATGGAATCTTATCACTTTTGATTGTCAATAGTTTATAAGGTATAACGTGGATTTTGTAGCAAAGGATAGCTGAAAAGTGTATATTTTCTTGGTTGAGGTCGTGTTGCAAGATTTACACTCAAGATCATGCAATTATGGGATAATTCCCAAGTAGATTGGAAAATTACCTTATTAATCCTGATAATGAACAATCAATAATAATCAGGAATGATTTCGCTCACCATGTTCAATGTCAGGAGAAATCTACATCATTGGACGAAAGAGAATTGCACTTGTTGTTATTCATGTATAATTATGAGAATTACACAGGTCTATCTGTCGATTGATATTAATAATATAAAGTTTTCTACACAAATAATCAAGTTAATATGTTTTGCTATTTTATGGATTGTTGTAAATATTATATTGCTGAAATGGCGTACCACATATTTTAGCATGTTAAAAAACACGCCATCCAAATATATTTTTTTGGACAACACATCATAAAACAATCATTATGGAAAATACTTTTTATCACCTACGGATACGCAGCTCTGTTAGTCGGTAAAAGCTAAATTCTAAGCGGCATTTATAATGCAATAGCTTGCTATTTTATGGAATATTGTAGACTGTGAAATAAGCGTATCAATCCTGATAACGGAGAATTACATAATTGGGAATCATTTCGTTAAACATGCTCATAAACAGCAGTGGGTAGACTAATGATAGACTGTGATTATTCTTGTTTATGAGAATTACGCTTGAATGTCTGTTAGGGTTAGTGTTTATATTCTTTACATACATAATTCTGTAATAACTATTTCACGGATGGTTTGTAAATATATATCAGATTAAATGCACCACATAGAGCACATATATAAAAAAGCAACATACTGGCCAGCATAATTTACATTAAGCAGCAATTTACAGAACATTACGAACTAGGAATATAATTATGATGATAGAGAAAAGTAGCCTACTTTGTGATACTTAAGGATACGCAAGTCTGTTTGTTGATCGAGGTTGATAATTAATCTATTAATAACTATCCATTTAATAGCTTTCTATTGTATGGAAGGTTGTACAATTTCGCAGATTATTCAAACAGTATAGATGAAAAGTGCACGCATATAATGTTGTACGTGTATCATAGTGATATCCCAATTAAATTGAATTATAAATTGAAGTATATTGTTATATTATAAAGCACTAAATTTGATTTTTCTTACATTAAATTCGATTTTTATGTCGGAAAGATTTATTAAGCTGCACACCAGTTTGTTTTGTTTCATTTCTTCTGTTGATTCATTTGTTTGAATGTTTGCTTTATTTGTGTGTTGTGTGTTTCTATGTGAACAAAATAACAATACCAAAAGAACAAAACACTAAAATAAAATAATATACTTTAGCCTTTAGGTATTCCCAACCATGTTCAATGTTAGACATTGTCAACTTAAATATTTCTTCATATTTATAAGAGGATGATAAGAGAATGTTTACTTCAAATTGTACATATTTTCGCTCAAAAATATATTCGTACATAACATGAAACTATTGTATTACCTTAATAAAAAATGTCGGTGAATTGTACATAGCGACAAGAAAAAGATCTCGCTTTGTATACACATGAAATATGTCAATCGAAGATTGTAATACGTAAGAGGATATTTAGGAGTGGGCGTAATCCAAAATGTTTTTGCCATTGACGTTTAATTAGAGACACATACTAATCGACCGAACCTTAAAAACATCCTCACAGAGGCATATCACCAAGGACACGGTGAAAGGACACGTGCCCACCCATAACATAAGGGGAAATATGTGAACAAATACAAAATAAGGGAATGCATATATATTGCTCCCAAATGATTCGCGTTCCCCCTAATCGGCGCTGTGAATGACACCATGACTGTAAGGTTCCCATTTTTGTAAATTTTTTACCAAGTCAGTGCCTGATAAATCGGATTTACTGCCCGTCATAGTATCGAACAACTATGCCCATTCTCTTGGCACACAGCTGAATCCACACTCACACTGGAACGCGCATTGCTCGTTGTTCGATGCTGTGACGGGCAGTAAGTGCGATTTAACAAGCACTGACAAAAAGCATTGACAAAAATGGGAACCTGACATGGTGTCACTCCCGGCGCTCTAAAACAAAAACTACACGACCAAAATGACTGTTCTTGGTATTGTTTATCATTGGAAAAGACATCCTATCCCATGGACATAATCATTTTGTTACTATATTTTGAGAAGTGCCCCGTTCCGTTTTTTGGGGGCCACCCTGTATAAAGCCCAAGGGGGTGGGGGATACTTTCGATCATCGCTTCCACAGTTTTTTTTCGATTGACACCAATTTTGGTGATTTTTCTTAAAATGTAATAACAAACGTTTTGCTGTAAAATGTATTTGCATCGGCCACTTCCGGCTTGGTACGAACAGTCACCTCACGTTCACGTTAACGTCACGTGAACGGTTCTGTACCTTTTGTGAAACAGGTCACCCAAATCTACGAAGTGTAGGGTAAAGTGACCCAACAATTTGTCGTTTTCCATGCCGGTAAAACTCGAAGTGTCGCGTTAACCAAATCGTGACGTGAGCGTTTAATCAAGATTTTTAAAATTGCAAACGCTTGTTACTAAGACTAGACATACACGCACAAAGAGATTTAAAAATGTCGACGAAAATGCCGATACCCCCTTATAAAATCTTTTCAATCATTATGTTTATAATATGTACGTGCATAATTCAGAGTAATCTGAGACGATAATATGCAGTTCTGTCATTTAGGTAATGTACAACCATACCACTTGCATTATTTGTCTTGTTATTGGAGTATTTCTAAAGACGTGTCGTGCGTGGATTTTGGCAAATGTTGATTTCCAGCTGAATTGCTACACGCAGCGGACAATTCAGTTCGCATACGCCTGAAGTTCCCGTGCTCGACGTCTGAGCGTACTGGCCCTTAACGGCGTTGTTTGTGCATGCCTGTGAAAGTGAGTGAGTGAGTGAGTGAGTTGCAGTGATCAATGAGTTTAAAAGTAATAAAACAATGATTTGATTAATAGTGTTTATTTATGGTTATTGAATCGAGTCAATCTATCAATTAATCAGTCAATCATTATAATGAAACAATCACACCAACCAATCAATATTAAATAAATCAATTAATGTATTTGACATTCGAACTAGCTACTTGTAGGCAGTGGCGTACCCAGGATTTTTTCAAGGGGTGGGTGTAGGGGGGGGGGATATTTCGTCAGACAAATTGAAGTAAGCGGGGGGAGTGTGGGTAGGGGGTGTCCGTAGAAAATGACCGCAGCCGAGGACGAGACCAGGACCGGTCACAAATTTCGAGGCCGAGACCAAGACATTTCTTGAATTATGTAAGGGGGTGGGGATGGGGGTAGGGGGTGTCCATCCCCCTGCCCCCAGGCCTGCATGTGTACGCCTATAATTGGTATTTACAGTATAGGTAGGACGGGTTCGTTCACGATTAAATTTACCGAGAATTAGTCTCTTCTCAACGACAATTTACATTAATTTGTTTTACGCAAGCGCCAATTTACGTGAGCTTTCATGAATTGCATATAGTATATCTACAAACTGTTGGGTCACGTAACCCAACACTTCGTAGATTTGGGTGACCTGTTTCACAAAAGGTACAGAACCTTCACGTGACGTGACGTGAACGTGACGTGACTGTTCGTACCAAGCCGCCACTTCCCGTTGCCATGTTTCTAATTGCAACTTGTAGAGATTGACCTGCTTGACATGTGCGCCAAACATGAAAGTGCTCGATTTAATAATACAGAAATTGGAGATGGGGCACAATAGCTTGGGCTTGATAAGGTTAATTTAAAGTCATGAAACCGAAATGTAAAAACAAGTAAAAACCAATCCAAAAGGTAATATCCTGACATATGTAAAGTGGCCATTAATAATCATCCATTAATTAAAATTCATTCATAACACTGAAACAAACTGTTGTTATTGCATGTATATGTATGAAAGTGAACCCAATAAATCACTGGCTAAAGGAGAATCGTTGAATAACTTTTGACACAAAAGAACACAAATTTCCGCCCACATGACCACAATGACAAGCCAGACATACCGATACAGAGTGGACGGACGTGGCTACTTATTGCAATTTTGCACTTCCCCATTCGTCTATTTTACCTTAGCCAACAAGGCTTACCAAGGAGGCTGTACTACTCTGAATATGTCTCTGTCAATTCATTAGACAATTTAAACTGAATATATTTCTTCTACGTTTATTCGTTCAAGAGAGAGAGGCAAATTCGTAGGATGTTTTACGAAATGGATATATTTATGGTAGTATTGTCGGGTGCGGTTCGTTATTCCGAAGGTTCGTTATTCCGAAGGTTCGTTATTCCGAAGGTTCGTTATTCCGAAGGTTCGTTATTCCGAAGGTTCGGTATTCCTAAAATGAAATCGGGTTCGTTATTCCGAAGGTTCGTTATTCCGAAGGTCAGTTATTCCGAGGGTTCGTTATTCCGAAGGTTCGCTATTCCTAAAATGAAATCGGGTTCGTTAATCCGAAAATTAATTGGGTTTGTTATAATGCTATAATTTCATATAAAGAGATAAAATAAACTTAAATGTTTGATTGGTCTGGCCAAGGGAGGGAAAGGGGGAGGGGTTTGCTTAATGCAGGCTGTAAATTAAATAAACAAAACACAAACTATAGTATTATAACAAGCCCGATTTTATTTTCGGAATAACGAACCCGATTTTATTTTCGGATCAACGAACCTTCGGAATAACGAACCTTCGGAATAACGAACCTTCGGAATAAAGAACCTTCGGAATAACGAACCTTCGGAATAACGAACCTTCGGAATAACTGAACCTTCGGAATAACGAACCTTCGGAATAACGGACTGTAACCGTATTGTCATTGTTCCTTGTGATCCAGCCATGTTCTCCGTTTTCGTTTGATTGCAAGAGACATCATGAACTAGAAACGAACCAAACTCCTGTCACTGTACAGTGTATTGCAGATCAATATTTAAAGGCAAAAGACAAAATAAAATTATATCGAAGTCAAGACAAAGCGATTGGGGATTGCTATACCCAATCAGGCTGCAATCCAAATACTTGTTACATATGGTGTAGCGCGACAGAGAAACAAAACAATCATTTTACATTTCAACTGTGTGGTCTGAAATGTTTCTCATTTAGTATCAAAGGTCCTCTGCACGAAACTGATTATGGTGAATACTACATTGGAGTCGAGCTTACAAACAAATCCCTCGCATTAAACATCACAGAAGTAGAGGCCCCCAGTCAAGAACCGTCACCTAGTACCAACTTCTCTCATCACGATGACGACAATGTGCCCTTCCAAACAACAACGACAGGTGTTTCAAATATGCACCCTACTGCAACAAAAGGGAATACGAGCAATTGGACAATGACCACTGTTTCCGTGCTGTCAACGGGTACGGTACAGTCTCAATCCTCACCAGCAACGTGTCCTGTCCAACCATCGGTCTCAAGTAAAATTGGTCTAGAAATGAATACCAGGGACATAGTGTTCATAATTACTATCTTGATATTATCGGTGGCAATCTTGAGCACTGTTCTGGCGCGAAAAAGGAGTGAAAGACAAACTATCAACCACCAGGACCATTTAGTTGCCACGACACGATCAAATACAACAGACGACATCAATATGCCCTCCATGACACGGCAGCCGATGATATCATCTTTCCCAAGTGTTAGTGCTATTTCTGTCACCAACGCTTTTCCGGGAAGTGGTAGCGGGAATGATGCTCAGGCTAACTTGTCGTGGTCACTTCATCATCAGGCACCGGAACTGCCTCCAAGGCCTTGCCATGGCACTTCTTACATGGGGCAATCGTCGGTGGATGATTGCACTCCTTATGAAGAAAGCGGAGCCAACTTGAATCCAGTGTCCACTGCATGCTTGCAGTGTCCTCTGACTGGCCAAGACGTTGAGCAAGGGACTTCAATGAGAGTTGATGTTGCGACACTTGGTGCAGAAGAAGGAGGCATACAGAATGAGAATACTTACTCCACGGTGGATGATTGCAAGCGCAATGACATCCCTGGTCTCGAGTCCAGTGGTCATTGCATTTCGCATAACCTACCAGCTTCAACCGTAAACGATCTCTCGGTAGAGTGCAATGCAGCCGATGATGATATCCTGAGTGCTCTGTATGCCAAACCCGAGAGGAAAAGGAGTGTGCAGCACGGAAACGTCAAGACAAAGGTTCCCCTTTTCTCTTCTGGACATATTGACGATTCTGACTATGACGATCTTAGACCAAACTTTGGAAAAGAAAATGTTTGCATTATGCTTTGGCCAATATTTGGTCAACTATGGACTTGAAATATTGTGCAAGAAAAGACCATGTTAACATGGCACAATGCCAGCTAAATGTCATGATTCTACTGACGCAAATGGGTTACACTTGTCATTCGTCGATCATGTCGACAGAAAGATCAATTATGAAGTGTATATGCACATCTTAAGCTAGGAATATGAATCCCAATGATGACCGGCTGTTCAGGCGCATATCCTACGATGTCGTTTGTAAACCCGGCATCAGTGTCCGTCGCAGACAAGGGCGCAGCGGCCACTAATCCAGCGGAACTGCGCGCTCCAGCTGATGTCAGGGATGATTACCCGACCAGCGCTATGCGTCTCATTGTATCAGAGTCTGGAGAGAATGACGGCGCCTTTTCAGCAAGAATTGATGGTATCAACATTGACGTCGGGCAGCTTACCCGGATTTCATCGGCGACTCCTACTACTCTAGAGCAGAGTAATGTTGCATTTCGGGGAAGTGGGGGAGCAAGCCGGAGTGTGTCAGCGGGCGTAGTCTCTCGCAGAGATCCAGGCCAACATTACCTGGAGGAGTTCTTTGATTCATCTGACTACGCGCTGCTGAGTCCACAAATGGACCAGGAATAACAGAATAATCAAAGCAGCGACTTGCGACCGCTGGTGGAACTCTTCATCAGAGATCCGGAGTTTAGCATGAGCTCCTTGACTTGTCTGATTATGAGCTGAATGCTAAAGGCATGCATGGATCAGGAATAACAGAACGATGAAAGCAGCGACAACGTGTTAGGTTAGGTGGTCGATCCTTGGCTTACAAACATTGACGAAGCCAGTCATTTTGCAGTTGGGGCTCTAACTTGCGAGCGCGTAAGCGCGCGCCGTTCCGGGTGGCGTGGATTTTGGCCCCAATGATCTGCTATCAAGCAAGCAACAAGCAACACAACAACCCCCCCCCCCTCTCTACGCCACTCCCCAAAGGCGAACGATAACGGAACTCTTTGTTACAGATCCGGAATTTATCTTGACACTTGTCTGATATCATTCATGAACTCTGAGCTGCTGAAGCCGCATGTTGTCATGTTGTCATTATTCTGATGTAAATAGCAATTCTTTTATTTTCTTTTTTTGTTAAATACCAACGTTGTTTTTCCTTGACATATTACGAAACGTGATCAATATGGATAAATGCTTGTACATAAGCACGTACAACATTCAGCATGTCTCGTAGGTCTTTGGACATAATTATTGTTGATGTTCTTAAAAACATTTTTTTAAAAACAATGATAGCAGAGACAGATTTATGGTATTCTTGTTGTCTCTTAAATGGAATCTTATCACTTTTGATTGGCAAGGTATAACGTAGATTTTTAAGCAAAGGATAGCTGAAAAATGTGCATTTTCTTGGTTGAGGTCGTGTTGCAAGCCCGTTGCAAGATTTACTCTCAAGTTCATGCAATTACTGAATATTTTCCAAGTAGACTGCACAATTACTATATTAATTTTGATAATAAACAATACATTAATCAGGAATGATTTCGTTCACCATGTTCAATGTCAGGACAAATCTACATCATTGGACGAAAGAGAGTTCATGGATATGATAATTACGCAGGTCTATCAGATCTGTCGATTGATATTAATAATGTAAAGTTTTCTACACAAATAATCAAGTTATGTTTTGCTATTTTATGGATTGTTGTCAATATTATGTTGCTGATAAGGCGCACCACATGTTAAAAAACACGTCATCCAAAAATACAATTTCTTAGACAACACATCATAAAACAATCATGATGGAGAGTACAAATTAAAATTATTTGTTATCACTTACGGATAGGCAGCTCTGTTAGTCGGTAAAAGCTTAATATTATAAGCGGCATTTAAAATGCAATAGCGTGCTTTTTTATGGAATATTGTAGACTGTGAAATAAGCTTATCAATCCTGATAACGGAGAATTACATAATTGGGAATCAATCCGTTAAACATGCTCATATACAGCAGTGAATAGACTAATGATAGACTGTGATTATTCATGTTTATGAGAATTACGCTTGACTATCAGTTAGGGTTCGTGTTTAATTGTTTACATAAATAATTCTATAATAACTATTTCATGGATGGTTCGTAAATATATATCAGATTAAATGCACCACATAGAGCACATACAGAAAAAAAACAGCATTTTTAAAAACATTAAGCAGCATTATACAGAACATTACGAACCATGTAATATGGAAATGTGATTATTCATGTTTATGAGAATTACGCTTGACTATCAGTTAGGGTTCGTGTTTAATTGTTTACATAAATAATTCTATAATAACTATTTCATGGATGGTTTGTAAATATATATCAGATTAAATGCAGAAAAAAAACAGCATTTTAAAAAACATTAAGCAGCATTATACAGAACATTACGAACCATGGAATAAATCATGATAGAGAAAAATAGCCTATTTTTGTAATACTTAAGGATACGCAGGTCTGTTTGTTGATCGAGGTTGATAATTAATCTATAAATAATTATATCCTACATGAATGAAATCCTGTTCAGTGATTGGTCTACATAGCGTCATGTGACCAAACATAGTAATGCCCATGGAGAAAAATGTGCTATGCGTGACGTCATTCATGGAATAGTATACAAATATACAATGACACTCGAGGATCTAGCTAAAACTATTCGCATCGAAGGAACATCAAATAGTACTGTTCTCCCGAGGGCCATCGGCCCGAGGGAGAATGGTACTATTGTTGTTCCTGAGTGCGAATAGTTTTAGCTTGTTCCGAGAATGAGTCATTGTATATTTGTTTTATATCCCTTCCATCTGTATCGTTCTAATCAAATTAAAGTATAATATAAAGAAAAACAAACCATTAGTATTATTAATATAAAGGAAAACAAACCATTGATCATGGCGCCATCACTTACTGTGTTCTGTTTGTGACACTGGCCCCCTATGCGTAATATTCCTAGCGCAGAGCGCGTATTGCGCTATCTTTCCATTCATGAGTACGCGCATTAACAACTATTGCGCGCCCAAATTCAAAACACGCGCAACAATGTGAATAATTAACCTGCTTTACATAAACATGTATAATTGAATGGGGAAATACATTACACATACACACGGTGTGCCAGTGCAGTGACCGCTGCAATTTAATTGTCGAATGACGAATTACTGTCACGGCCACTGAAGATGAACGATGCAAATTGTGCCCCATTTTCGGAAGTTTTACATTCGAATACCGCCATGTTATACATTAAATGCATCACTAGAATATTCTTTGGAACTTATTGATATTCACGGGTAAAAATATTCTGTATTTTTTGTTTAATTACTCTTTAGAAAAGCTGGTCGAGCATCTATCGCAAGCTAAAACAAGACATCCGCTCGCTGAGAGAGGTTATAACACGCATCTCTACACCTGAGCGGGCAACAAATCTATGATCTTGCTTTGTTTGTTTTGTTTTTATTTATTTTGCTTGGGGGAAGGGGGACATAGTACCTTTTTTCCCGGGGAAAATGTGAACTATGCGTGACGTCACAATACAAAGGGTACTATTTACCGGTACTATTCACCGGGAAACGTCTTTTCTAGTCAAAACTATTCTTTTTCTTGTTGTGTACACTCCTAATGCAACAATCTTACGAGAAGGGATATAATAAATGCTATTCCATGAATGACGTTATACACGCCGGGTGATCATATTGAGCCCATATAGATGTGTCTTATAAAACTTCCCTGCGAGCAGAGGTCTTGTTTTAGCTTGCGAAAGATGCTCGACGAGATTTCTCAAAGAGTTATTTAAAAAGAAATACAGCATATTTTCACCCGTGAATATTAATAAGTTCCAAAGAATATTCTAGAGATGCATTTCATGTATAACGTAGCGGTATTCGAATTTAAAAATTACGACAATGGTGCACATTGTGCATCGTTGTCCTTCTGTGGTCGTGACACTAATTCGTCATTTAACAATCGGCCGCGGTGTGCACTGCACTAGCTGTATGTGTAATGTACGAATAACTATTTTCTCCATACAATTACACGTGTGTAGTATGTAAACAGGTTAATTATTCACTTTGATGCGCGCGTTTTGCCTTTGGGTGCGCATTAGTTGTTAATGCGCGTAACCATGAATGGAAAGATAGCGCAATACGCGCTCTGCGCTAGGACTATTGCGCAAAGGGGGTCAGTGTCACAAACAGAACATAGTCAGTGCAGTGATGGTTCCATGATCAATGTTTTGTTTTTCTTTATATTTTTCTTTAATTTAAATGAAATCATTTATTTTTGCGATGATTATGATTATGCGAAGGATATAAAACAAATATATCATGCATTATATCCTACATGAATGAAATCCTGTTCAGTGAATGGTCTACATAGCGTCATGTGACCAAACATAGTAAAGCCCATGGAGAAAAATGTGCTATGCGTGACGTCATTCATGGAATAGTAAATGCTATTCCATGAATGACGTCATAGACGCTGGGTGATCATATTGAGCCCATAGAGATGCGTGTTATAAAACTTCCCTGCGAGCAGAGGTCTTGTTTTACCTTGCGAAAGATGCTCGCCGAGATTTCTCAAATAGTTATTTAAAAAGAAATATAGAATATTTTTACCCGTGAATATCAATAAGTTCCAAAGAATATTCTAGAGATGCATTTCATGTATAACGTATCGGTATTCGAATTTAAAAATTACTACAATGGTGCACATTGTGCATCGTTGTCCTTCTGTGGTCGTGACACTAATTCGTCATTTAACAATTGGCCGCGTTGTGCACTGCAGCTGCACTAATAGTATGTGTAATGTACGAATAACTACACGTGTGTAGTATGTAAAGCAGGTTAATTATTTACTTTGATGCGCGCGTTTTGCATTTGGGTGCGCATTAGTTGTTAATGCGCGTAACCATGAATGGAAAGATAGCGCAATACGCGCTCTGCACTAGGACTATTGCGCAAAGGGGGTCAGTGTCACAAACAGAACATTGTCACTGCAATGATGGTTCCATGATAAATGTTTTGTTTTTCTTGATATTTTTCTTTAATTTAATTTAAATCATTTATTTTTGCGATGATTATGATTATGTGAAGGATATAAAACAAATATATCATGCACTATTTCGAGCCACTAGTAAAATTATGGATTCCTCGGTGACAGAAAAAGCACTATGTTCTTCGGATCTAAGACCCTCAGAACATAGTGCTTTTCCTGTCACCTCGGAATCCATAATTTCAACTAGAGGCTCTCAGTGCATGGTATATTTGTTTACTATTTCGAGCCACTAGTGAAATTATGGATTCCTCGGTGACAGAAAAAGCACTATGTTCTTCGGGTCTACGACCCTCAGAACATAGTGCTTTTCCTGTCACCTCGGAATCCATAATTTCAACTAGAGGCTCTCAGTGCATGGTATATTTGTTTACTATCCATTTAATAGCTTTCTATTGTGTGGAAGGTTGTACAATTTTGCAGATTATTGAAACATTATAGATTAAAAGTGCACACATATAATGTTGTACGTGTTATATAGTGATATCCCAATTTAATTGAATTACAGATTGTATAATAAATTGAAGTCTATTGTTTACATCTTCATTGACTGTATTATAAAGCACTACATTTGATTTTCTTACATTAAATTTGAACATTATGTTGGGAAAGATTGATTAAGTTGCACACTAGTGCGATTTGATTTTATTTCTTCTGTTTATCTGTTTGTTTGAATGTTTGCCTCATTGATGTGGTCCGTGTTTCTATATGAGCAAAATAATAATATAGAGCTGAACAAAACACTCCTATAGAATGTATACTTTAGGTATCCCATCTATGTTCAATGTTAGACTTTATTAACTTCAGCATTTCTTAATTTTTTAATAAGAGGATGATTAAGAAGATGTATTCTTCAAATTTCTTTTTTCACTTAAAATTAGTTTAAATTTATTGTAACCTTTAATATGTCGGTGAATTGTACATAGCGACAAGAAAAAGATCACGCTTTGTATGCACATGAAATATGTCAACCAAAGATTGTAATACATAAGAGGATATTTAGGAGTGGGCGTAATCCATACTATTTTGGCCATTGACGTTTAATTAGAGAAACAAACTAATCGACCGAACCTTACAAACATCCTCACAGAGGCATATCCACAAGGACACGGTGAAACGACACGTGCCCCCATAACATAAGGGGAAAATATGTGAACAAATATAAAATAAAGGAATGCATAATTATAGTACTGATCCAAAATAATTCGCGTTCCCCTTAATCAGTCCGCCCACGCTACTTCACTGTCACACAGTATGTCTATGGTCCCTAACCCTATACAGGGTGGCCCCAAACAACAGAACGGGGCACTTCTCAAAATAAAGTAACAACATGATTATATCCATCGGATAGGGTGTCTTTTCCAATGAAAAATAATACCAAAAACAGTAATTTTGGTCGTGTAGTTTTTGTTAGGGTGCTGTGAATGAAACAATCTCAGGTTCCCATTTTTGTCAATTTTTACCAAGTCAGTGCCTGATAAATCGGACTCACTGCTCGTCATAGTATCGAACAACTATGCCCATTCTCTTGGCACACAGCTGAATGCACACTTATAATGGCGCTCGTATTGCTCGTTGTTCGATGCTATAACGGGCAGTAAGTGAGATTTATCTAGCACTGACAAAAAGCATTGACAAAAATGGGAATATTAAATCGTTTTTCAATGGAAAAGACACCCTATCCGATGGACATTATCATTTTGTTACTACATTTTGAGAAGTGTCCCGTTCAATTTTGTTTGGGCCACCCTGTATAAAGCCCAAGGAGTGGGGAGGGTGGGGGGGGGGGGGGGGGGGGGGGGGGGGCGGGGCTACTTTCGATCATCGCTTCCACAGTTTTCTTCCGATTGACACCAATTTTGGTGATTTTTCTTAAAATGTAAAAACAAACGTTTTGTTGTAAAATGTATTTGCATCGGTAACTTCCCATTGCTATGGTAACCATGAACTGAAGAGCATGTTTTCGTTTTTAAAACATTTTTTCCCTCTTTTTTGTCTAACCACACTTCATGATAATCATTAGTAACAGGATGTTATTATCTGAAATTAATAACCGTTAATAATTGTTTTTTTTATAAAATAAAATGACGTACAAATACTGACAACAATACGAATTATAATTTATGTATTGTAATAACATTTTATTAAAATACGCTAATGGGCTTCATTATGATATCTACAAACATTTTGAAATTTTGAAAAATCTCACTTTGGTACAGAATACAGCGTAAAATTGAAGAAATTGCATACATACATTATATTGTACTGTAATGTGTATGCCAACTCAATGGCTTTGCGGATATGGGACTCTAAACTTCCTAAATCCATCAAATACCACAAAATGTCATGATCTATGTTCGAGAAGATGTAATTTTTTATAATTATGCTAAAAAGATTAATTTATCTACAGAAATCAATCCATCTGGCGAAAACAACTCAATAATCTCAGAATTCATAGCATTTAAAAAGTTTTTCATCATATTATCGTAAAAAGTGCCCTCATATGGCAACCTTCAGAATTGTTACTAGGTGCAACTTGTGGAGCTTGGCCTGCTTGACATGTGCACGAAATATGAAAGTGGTCGATATATATAATAAAGGATTATAGAGGGGGCACTATATGTGCCCCGTTTTTGGTTTGGGAACGCCAATTTTAAGTCTTGAAACCAAAACGTGAAACAAGGAGAAACCAATCAAAAAGATATTATCCTCACATAAGTAAAGTGCCTATAAATAACCATCCATTTAGAAAATGCATACACAACACTTCAACAAACTGTTGTTGTGTCATGTGAAAGTGAACCCAATAAATTACTGACTAAAGGAGATTCGTCGACTAACTTTTGACAGAGGAGAACATAAATTTCCGCCCACATGACCATGATGACAAGCCAGACATACCGATCCAGAATGGACGGATCCTACTTATTGCAATTTTGCACTTCCTCATTCGTCTATTTTACATTCGCCAACAATTAGGCTACCAAATAGGCTGTACTACTCTTAATGTGTCGCTGTCAATTCATTAGACAATTTAAACTAACTGAATAATATTTCCTTTACGTTTATTCATTCAAGGAAGGAGGCAAGTTAGTAGGATGTTACACAAAATGGCTATATTTCTGGCAGTATTGTCACTGTTTCTTGCGTTTCAGCCATGTTCTTTGGTATGGTTTGATTGCAAAAGACATCATGAACTTGAATCAGACGGAATATCTGTCAGTGTACAGTGTATTATCGATGAATACTTGGAGGCATCTGAGGACATACACTTAAATCGAAATGCAAACGAAGCTATTGGGTATTGTCGTTCCGAATTAGGCTGCAACCCTAGCAGGTGTTACTTGTTTTGTAAAGTAGAAACGGAACATATGAATCATTATACATTTGAACTGTGTGGGTTGAAATGTTTTTCTTTAAGGATCAAGGGTTTGCTGCAAGTAACTGACTACGGTGAATACAACATCTTTGTCGATCATGCTAACAAATCCCTCGCATTAAACCTTACAGAAACAGAGACTACCGGTCAAGAAGCATCACCTAGTACCAACGTCTCTCATCACGACCACGACAATGTGACCTCCCAAACATCAACAACAGGTGGTTCAGAAATGCGCCCTCCTGAAACTAATGGGAATACGAGCAATGTGACAATGTCCACTGTTTCCGTGCTGTCAACGGGTACGGTACAGTCTCAATCCTCACCAGCAACGTGTCCTGT
>JBAMJV010005746.1:0-17733 GCA_037951105.1 Echinarachnius parma
CCAAGTATTTCGAGGGGGGTGTCGGTCAAGTAACTCGAGGGGGTGTCGGTCAAGTATTTCGAGGGGAGGTGTCGGGTGAAGAATTTTCGAGGGTGGTGTCGGTCAAATATTTCGTGGGGGGGGGGGGGGGGGGGCGGTGAAGAATTTTCGAAGGAGGGGGAGGGATGTTGGTGAAGAATCTCGATGGGGGAGGTGGGGGATTTTTCGAGGGGGGGTGTCAGTGAAGATTTTTTCGAGAGGGGGGTACCAGTGAAGATTCTTTCGGTGTCGCTGAAGAATTTGTGAGGGGAGTGGGTGTCCGTGAATATTTTTTGAGGGGGGGGTGGGGGTGGTTATTTCCTCAACCAACATTTTTGAGGGGTCAGGTGTCGGTCAAGTATTTCGAGTGGGGGAGGGGGGGGGGCTGTCGGTGAAGAATTTTTCGAGGGAGAGTGTCGGTGAAGAATTTGTAAGGGGGGTGGGGTGTCCTCACCCCCCCCCCCCCAACCCGGGGTACCCATATGCCTTTGAATATGAGATTGAATCACCACCGGGGGGGGGGGGGGGGGGTGTCGGTGAAAGAATCTTGAAAGGGGGGGTGTCTGTGAAGATTTTTCGAGGGGGAGGGGGTTGTCGGTGAAGAATTTTCTAGGGGGGGTGTCAGTAAAGATTTTATTGAGAGGGAGTAACAGTGAAGATTCTTTCGAAGGGGGGTGGTGGGGGTGTAGGAGAAGATTTTTCGAGGGGGGGGGTTGTCGGTGAATATTTTTTCGACGCGAGGGGCTGGTGTCGATGAAGATTTTCTCGAGAGGGGGTACTGGTGAAGATTCTTTCAAAAGGGGAGGCGGGGGTGTCGGTGAAGAATTTGTGAGGGGGGTTCATGGTGTCCGTGAATATGTTTTTGAGGGAGGGGGGGGGGGAAACCCCAAAACAGCCTCTTTTTCATCAAAGTGAAATTTGAACCCCCCCCCCCCCCCCCCCCCTGTACGCATATGCCTGTGAATATGAGATTGTATTTTTAAATTATACACTTATTAAATCATATCATAACCATTCAAACAGAGATTCCATTAATTGACCAAATTGTTTTTTACAGGATAGATACAAAAAATTAACGAAATACAAATATACAACATACAACATTATCTTACTCAAAGATCTGGTGACGGGGTAATTTGCTAGTATGTTCTAATGATACCACATTTTTTCAACCAGACAAGGGCCCTGTTGCAGAAAGAGATAAAATCAATTGTGAGACATGGATCAAATGTTCTAAATGCACAAATCTGATTGGTTGAAATGCAGAAAATTCTTTCTCTGCAATCTGTAGATCTGTAGATCTTTTCTTGAATACAATCTTTCAAGTTCAAGTTCAAAATGCAAACTTGTACGCCATTCATGAAAGCATATCCCTTTTTCAATGAATTTCATGTTTCTATGCAACATACATTTATGCAATAGTGATATGATTGTTCATGGTTTGTGAAATTTCAAATTGCAATTAATGCATATAACCACATGTGCCATTAAAAGTAAAATTGAGTGAAATATCAAACAGCATTGTTTCACAAACCATAAATATTGCATTAAGCCATAATTATGTGCTGTTTCACACAAAAAATGGACAGGCATGCGCAAGTCTTGTGACTTTTGAAATTGGGTCATTTTGTCTTTAATATGTGCTCATTCAGCCATGAAGAGATGAATATCTCTGATTTTCACACATTATGTACAAAAACAACTGTAGAAATATTATGGCAAGAAGACATCTTGAAACAATTATTCGTTATGAAATTATGAGCCGTTGTCTAGGGGGGTAGTTACTTTTTGTGTTTGGTTTAGTTGGAAAGAATCAGGTTTGAATTTGTACAGATTACAAATCATGTAACTAGTCTATTGCATAAATTTATGTTGCATATAAACATGAAATTCATTGAAAGAAAGATACCTGTAGATATTTGCTTTCATGAATGATGTAAAAGTTTGCATTTTGAACTCGAACTTGAAAGATTGTATTCAAGAAAAGATCTACAGATCTACAGATTGCAGAGAGAGAAATTTTCCTTTCTGCATTTCAACCAATAAGATTTGTGCATTTAGAACATTTGATCTGACTCACAATTGATTTTATCTCTTTCTGCAACAGGGCTCTTGTCTGGTTGAAAAAATTGTGGTATCATTAGAACATCAATACAAACTACATGAGACCATTTGTCTGGATTTCTATTGTATGGGGATTAGCAGGTCTATTTAAAGGGCAATGAAACCCAAGCAAAATGTTGCTTTCATAGTCTTGAAGAGATTAAGAAGAATAATCTCTGAAAGTTAGAGCATATTCGGGTAAGAAACAAGAAAACTACGGCTCTTTGAAGATGTCCATTTATTCCTATGGGGAACTCAAATTGGCAACGCACTCTGATAAGTGTGTGGACAACTCCCCATATGTTTTGTACACAAATGTTCCCATTTTTACAGTTTTCTTCATAGTTACATTTTTCCATTCCCCCAACTCATGATATGTTATGTATAAAAGCATTCTACAAAACATATGTTGAACTCGAATGAAGGGTAAACATACATTTTGAGAAAATTGAACAAAACTGAAATTTTGTGTACAAAATGTATGGGGAGTTGTCCACAACTTTGCCAGAGTGCGTTGCCAATTTGAGTCACTCGAAGAAATACATGGCTCTTTTCAAAGAGCCATACTTTTCTTATTTCTTGACCGATTGTGCTCAAATTTTCAGAGACTATTCATTATGTTTAGTGTCTTATAGTGCATACAACAATTTGTCTGGATTTCATTGTCCTTTAACTGTGGTAAGCCAGGGTGTGAATAGGCTCTAATCATGACTTTGAATAGGTCTTTTTCATACATAATACACCCATAGAATTCTTGGACATGGGTGCAGGTCTAAAAAAAAATCAATTTTACATGAAATTTGCAAACTTTAAACAAGGCTGTAGAAAAAACAAGAAATAATACACCTCCAATTCTTTCATATGTTGTAGAAATTATATCAAATCAAGATTTAATCCCAAAAAATTCTGAAAATTATTTGATCCACGAGGTAAAACGGAAGGTCAAAGTCTAAGGTCAAAGGTTATCGTATCCAAACTCGCTCATGCATGAAAAAATTGCATAAATGGATAGCATATAACATCCCGAGTCCAATGACACCATTACAAAATAATTTGACCCAAAGGTTAATGGACAATGGCCATTTGAAAAATGGTGCCAACGCCCATTGATCCCTAGGCCATAGCCCTCTCGTCTCCCCGCACTCGCAATTTATAGTCACACTCACAATCATGGCAACAAAATCAAAGACAAAGCCAAGTCAAATCTGCTTGCTCACTAAATTATAATTAATACACACCTTATAGGCTCTTGTTTTCTAGTCAGATCCAGCCCTGCACTGCCACTTTATGCTGCATGCATTCAGCCTCGATCTAAAGTAAATAGAAAAGCCATAGTAGTAAGGTCTAGTCGATCACATTGTCACGTTAGTATAGCACACGTGTTGTAGTACGTACTGCACCATAAACGTAAACATGCCTGTTTATATCCCTGTCCGTTCTTGCCCACTAGATGGCGACAAACCCCACAAACCAGAGCGCGTTGACGCGCTCTGCCACAAACACACAGATCGATATAAACTAATTCCCCCCTATCCTACTACACAATTGCCCATAATTCCATAACCAAGAATCGTTTAAAGATTTCGTCTTGCCAAAATATCCCAATGGTAGTTAGGAAAACAATTTTGGTAAACATCAATGCATGGTTGAATCATTGAATGAGCACACATTAAAGAAAAAATTGTCATAAAAATGCACCGTTTTTCCATTTGCAATTAATGCATTTTACCACATATGCCATAACAAATCAAAATGAATTGAATATCAAACAGCATTGTTTCATAAACCATAATCAATGTATTCAGCCACATGTGCTGTTTCACAACAATGTACAGGCACCAACAATGTACAGGCACCAACAATGCCTTGTGACGTTTGAACTGGGCCATGTTGTCCTTATTCTGTGCTCTTTCAGCAATAAAGTGATGAATTTCTCTGATTACCACACATAATGTAAATAACAGAACGTACCAACATTGTGGCAAGATGAAATCTTGAAACAATTATCGGTTATGAAATTATGAGCAGTTGTGATATAGATAGATAGATAGATAGATAGATAGATAGATAGATAGATAGATAGATAGATAGATAGATAGATAGATAGATAGATAGATAGATAGATAGATAGATAGATCAAAATGACTCTGAGCAGGTATAACAAACAAGAAATAAAATAAATAAACAAGTCTTTTACTGTATTTTACTTTCTAATTATTTTGCCTTCCTCTAATTCTATTTCCTATTCTGTCAAAAGAGGATTTTGTAATCCTGAAGTGCAAACTGGCATAAATTGTGTTGTTCAGTTCTGCCGCTGTCACCAAAATTGAAATACCACCCTCTAGTGGTAGATATTAGAATGATGATTTTGAATATCCTTCCACAGCAGATAAAAGTCGCTGAAAATCATTAATTTGAAACACAACTCAGCCACACTTCTCACTACAAGTGAAGGCTTCATATTTCTAATAAAAACATTGATATTCCAACATCATACCGTGTCATAATAAAAATAGAGGTTATGTCAGGTAACAGTTATTAGGCTTTTTCGCGAATGAATATCAAGCTGTAAATAGTCATTCTTAATAATTACACATTCATAATTTCCCCACAATTCAGTGAAATAGCTTATGGTGTAGTGGAGGCAGATGTTGCCTACAGACCAAAAAAATATGTAGTTCAAGTCCCGGGTTGGGATAAACAAATACATTTTTTTTTTCTTTTATAATCAATTTTGTTATCACTCAATAGATTTTAAATATAATATAAGTAATGAAAGCTTGCTTTCTCTATTTCTGCATTTTCTTTTTTATCAGTTAATTTTTTTCCAGATTTAGTGAACTTGTCATATAATTGCAAGAAAGGAAAGAGACCAAGAAAAAAAAGTCGGGAGCGCATATTATTGTGCTGTTTCAGTATCAAAACACTCTCTCCCACTCTCTCTCTTCAATTAGGGCAATTCCACGCCAAATGAGCCAAAAGTGGAAAAATCAAATGAGGAATATTTCTGATCTTGTTTATTTTTTCTGGATTATTTTTTCATAAATCATGATCACATAATGATGTCTTTCAGTTTACATGATTAAACAAATATTGGGCATCTCCTGATAGGAGAAACAGACACCATACATGAACCCATACACATGGTACTACACAGTGCCTATTTCTAGATATTCTTCATTTTTTGCATTCCTTTATATTATTTTTCTGTTTTAAGGTACCAAATTGGATGATTGGATATCACAATATGTGTTCACATTAAAATTTCATTTTTTTGAGAGCCCTAAAGTATATTTTAAATGAATCAAAAACTCTGTCCTTCCGTTACCGAACAGTGAAGCAATTAACCTTTTGTAGTTAATATGCCAATAGATATATTTTTTTCAAATAAATGTTGTAATACTCTTTGAACATTAGGGAATGGACTATGAGCCAATATTACATGATAGCATTTGAAACTTCACAGAGATTGGATCATAACTAAAGAACTTGAAAATCCATGTCCATTTTGCCGTCCTTCCGTTACCGGCCTCATTAGTGTCCATATCTAATAAACGTAATGTAACAAAACAAAAACAAAATAGGAAATCAAAGGTGTCCCACCAAGAGTCTCAGAAATGTTATTTACAATGATGAATCATAAGCAGGATCTTGGAATTATTTGATTAAATTTCAAAAATTGCGTCTGAATGTCCTTCCGTTACCGTGGAATTGCCCATTATCTACTTCAAAAACAAAATGCTGTTAGTTTTAGCAAACGCACACCTCCCCTGGAAGTCTTTGCAACACGTAGAATAGAGGGAGTGTGTGCGAAACACCTATTAGCTTTGCCCAGCTGATCTGATAATTATGATACCGCACGCATGCATTGCGCTTGCAATGATCTACTACTTGAAAAGGGATCGCGAATTATTAAACTGACAGCCGACAAGGAAAGGATCGAAAAATCACATTTGGGGAAAATAAATGGACACTAAAATGATATATATCCATACCAAATATATCAAGCTTATATTTCATAGGTATGTTTTCATTTCATAATGTCTTTTGTGACATTTCACATCGCGATTCTGAACATTTTCGGCAAATTAAATCCACGGAACGAGGCTCCCGCTGGCAAGGTCCTATGCCAGAGTTGTGGCCGGTGTGGCAGGGATTTTTGTCCAGGTGTCCAGTACCCATTATCCCTAGATACATCAAGGGATTTCTGTCCATTGGACAATTATCCCTGGTGAACCTCTAGGGATAATTGTCCTTGCCCAGGGATTAGTGTCCATCGTGTGAATCGATTTCCGACTTGGATTATTTGCTCATTAAAATCATTTGGCGACGAATGATGTAGAAAAATCTTAAGTTGTGTGATAAATCGTAATGAATATGTTTTTGTTTTTGTTTGTAGAGCTAATTTGTCTTCAAATTTGGGCTCATCATCCTCCCTCGAACCTCAAGATCTTAATCCTACGTATTTGAGGTTAGCAACTCTTTGAATGTCGTACCCGTTAAAAGTTAATGCTTTATGGCCGATTTAGTTGCTAACTTCAATCACTCAAATCTAGTTAAATTCGCCACCTCGATTTTCCGAACAAAATCGGGCTTAGATTTTTAATAAATCAACGTCATTTCTATACTGTAATAGACTTGAATAATAAATGACAATAGTTGCTTCTTCCATGTGTATGTAGTTATACTAGGGTTCGAAAATCAATATTGCGACAAATAATTGCTTTAACCCTATATGTGTCATATAGCACTGTTGCCAGTGTCAGGCATATTTATGGTGAATTACAGTGTCTAGTTGATTGATAATTTTAAAACACTTTCTTCAAAGCTTTCCCAACACGTCATATATCATTTTGAAGCTTACGGTATACTCTTGCGTTTTCTATATTTTTTTGATAAATAGCGCCCTCATTGTTGAGTAGGGCGCCCTCTCTAGGCCATGCAATACAAATTTCAAAATTTTACCTGCACCTGACCACAGCATTTTATCATATAATGAGTAACAAAACATGATACATTTTTACATACACATTGTAGCATGTACATTTATCTTTCTGGGAAAAAAAAGTTTGTCTTCATACGATGTTTGATGGCGTTTTTATCGCCAAAATTGTGCATCGATGTCACTTACGAAATATTGTGAAAATATGATTGTGCAGCATATTTATTCTGCCTTGGAGTTGGACTGTCTATAGTTAGGTTTTATACAATTTTCTGTAAGGTATTGTCATGTATTAGTTATATAATTTTGAACGTATATTATGTTCGTGCATTTTCAAATCAGTTTTATGTAGAGCGCCCTCATTGCTATAGAAGGGCGCCCTCATTTAGACACATACAATTACAACCATCTTTTCCGCCTAAAATCTGCGCTCGACAACGTCATTTTGTTATTCAAGGATTATATTGTAGGAAATGCTCATCTGTTTAGTAAAATACAAATTTGTATTCAACTATTCATCAATATTATGTTTATGACAATAAATTTACGACAATAGATGCTCCAGGACCAGAATAATGTATAATTCTGCCAACTATTCAGTTTACGACAACAATATGATTTCGATTTTGATGACTTCGTCTTCGCCTTCCGTAAAAGTAAAACCTCTCCTGCTCCTGAGTCCTAGCTGCCGTCAAGAGGCTTATAATTTGTGCATATAATATATTTTTAGTTATCTAGATCTAGAGAGTAGAAGTTCTTTCATTCATTGTAATTTTCAAAATATGAAAACAGGAAAACCACATGCAATAGTTTTTAGGGATAAAAGGTTCAATTTTCTGGTGTACGCAAAGCACAACACCAACAAAATCTTCCACGCCCACGACTTCCACTTCGATCAATTCGAGCGAGAATAATAATTGTGAATGATCTGTTCTAGTTAGCAGATAAAAAATAATTATCAATAATCACACTCTCAGTCAGTTATTTGCTGTTTTTTTCCTAGTGATATCATGGGGAAATTACTGAGCAAAACACAAAATGATAACAATAATGTTGGCGAAACTTCCAGCTTCGATCAACACTCAACGGGAATCCCCGACATCGAGCGCCTGGCCAGTCGGCCTGGCGTCAACATAGCGTACTGCCTAGCGCCCTAGCGGCCTAGCTAGAAGTACGAGAATCCCACGAAAATATCGTATTATTCATACAATTTTATTTCTGTGTCCGTGTCTGTTTGGTGTTGACGTTGTATATCAATGTAGTAATCATCAGTTACCAAAAATATCTCGATAAATGCCGATTCTAGGTTGATAAATGGCTCCTCGTCCTCCGTTGAAACACTCATTCTTGGTTCCGAGAACTTCGAAAGTTGGCTCTAAATCACTGTAAATCATGTACTGAAAATAGCGCATAACAATAGCGACCACTGTGACACATGCGAATAGCGCATCGCACGTAGCGCGCACACTACTTATATACACGTACTCATCACTCGTACACACACGTATTGATAAACCCACTTCCGGGCTGATTCACGTAACAAAAAACAGATTTTAAAAAAACCCAAACAAGAGTAAAAAGAAACAATCATTGTGATTGGACAAAACAAATTGAGACTTTATCTTTTATATCATCCATTGCCATACGTCTCGACCAATCACAGTTGAGCTTACAGCTCATGACCTGAATCAGTAAGCATGTAAGAGCTTGTCAAAGTGCGGGCCGATTATATCGGCCCGAACGTTTTGGTGGCGGAACCTGGGCCGATTAAATCGGCCCGTGACACTGGGAGGGTTAACAAATCTGTCTGGCGAATATGGGCAGACGCACGGTAAAGTGATACATTTCGAGCCGAAATGCAGCAGGCCGATGCGAGGCTGTACGCAGTGACTTCCGACGCCGCAACGTACGGCGCGCTCTGCGCTGCGCAGTCTGGCTGTAAGTGCAGAGTCACGTCAAATGTCAAGCTCAACAACTCGTGACATGCGCGCAGAAAAACGCTCATAATAAAAGAATGAATGACTGTTTTACCGTTCTGCATTCATATTTTGGCAGATGTTTATATTATTGGTCAAGTTATTAGTAACATTTTATAAAAGATACAAATTTCATTCTTATTTTCTGTCCTGTTTATGGTATCTCGGCGCTTGTCGTCGGCATTTACTGCGTGTGTAGGATCGGAATAATTATGTGCATGCACAGCTAGCTAGCTAGCTAGCTGTACGTAAATTTAGTTATGCCCGGTGCAGACAGAGCCGACTCGACCCGATCCGACTGGTTTTCAGCCTGATTAATGTGCTGCCTTAGGACTCCGGTTTTTCCAGTCAAGTGCCAGTCGGAGGTCATTCAAGGCCGATTCAACATGTTTGATTGGCTCCGACTGAGCGAAACTGACTCTAGCCTGACTGAAAACCAGTCGGATCGGGTCGAGTCGGCTCTGTCTGCGCCGGGCTTTAGTCCACACGTCACATGACGTCACAAAGGAAAAATGTTGTGGACAAAAATCCCTGTGCGTGGACAGAAATCCCTAGATTTTTTAAGGGATTTCTAGGGATTTCTGTCCATGATGACGTCACTGCCAATTATCCCTGGCCGGACAGAAATCCGATTGGTTGAAATGCAGAAAATTCTTTCTCTGCAATCTGTAGATCTGTAGATCTTTTCTTGAATACAATCTTTCAAGTTCAAGTTCAAAATGCAAACTTGTACGCCATTCATGAAAGCATATCCCTTTTTCAATGAATTTCATGTTTCTATGCAACATACATTTATGCAATAGTGATATGATTGTTCATGGTTTGTGAAATTTCAAATTGCAATTAATGCATATAACCACATGTGCCATTAAAAGTAAAATTGAGTGAAATATCAAACAGCATTGTTTCACAAACCATAAATATTGCATTAAGCCATAATTATGTGCTGTTTCACAAAAAAAATGGACAGGCATGCGCAAGTCTTGTGACTTTTGAAATTGGGTCATTTTGTCTTTAATATGTGCTCATTCAGCCATGAAGAGATGAATATCTCTGATTTTCACACATTATGTACAAAACAACTGTAGAAATATTATGGCAAGAAGACATCTTGAAACAATTATTCGTTATGAAATTATGAGCCGTTGTCTAGGGGGTAGTTACTTTTTGTGTTTGGTTTAGTTGGAAAGAATCAGGTTTGAATTTGTACAGATTACAAATCATGTAACTAGTCTATTGCATAAATTTATGTTGCATATAAACATGAAATTCATTGAAAGAAAGATACCTGTAGATATTTGCTTTCATGAATGATGTAAAACTTTGCGTTTTGAACTCGAACTTGAAAGATTGTATTCAAGAAAAGATCTACAGATCTACAGATTGCAGAGAGAGAAATTTTCTGCATTTCAACCAATAAGATTCGTGCATTTAGAACATTTGATCTGACTCACAATTGATTTTATCTCTTTCTGCAACAGGGCTCTTGTCTGGTTGAAAAAATGTGGTATCATTAGAACATCAATACAAACTACATGAGACCATTTGTCTGGATTTCTATTGTATGGGGATTAGCAGGTCTATTTAACTGTGGTAAGCCAGGGTGTGAATAGGCTCTAATCATGACTTTGAATAGGTCTTTTTCATACATAATACACCCATAGAATTCTTGGACATGGGTGCAGGTCTAAAAAAAATCAATTTTACATGAAATTTGCAAACTTTAAACAAGGCTGTAGAAAAAACAAGAAATAATACACCTCCAATTCTTTCAGATGTTGTAGAAATTATATCAAATCAAGATTTAATCCCAAAAAATTCTGAAAATTATTTGATCCACGAGGTAAAACGGAAGGTCAAAGTCTAAGGTCAAAGGTTATCGTATCCAAACTCGCTCATGCATGAAAAAATTGCATAAATGGATAGCATATAACATCCCGAGTCCAATGACACCATTACAAAATAATTTGACCCAAAGGTTAATGGACAATGGCCATTTGAAAAATGGTGCCAACGCCCATTGATCCCTAGGCCATAGCCCTCTCGTCTCCCCGCACTCGCAATTTATAGTCACACTCACAATCATGGCAACAAAATCAAAGACAAAGCCAAGTCAAATCTGCTTGCTCACTAAATTATAATTAATACACACCTTATAGGCTCTTGTTTTCTAGTCAGATCCAGCCCTGCACTGCCACTTTATGCTGCATGCATTCAGCCTCGATCTAAAGTAAATAGAAAAGCCATAGTAGTAAGGTCTAGTCGATCACATTGTCACGTTAGTATAGCACACGTGTTGTAGTACGTACTGCACCATAAACGTAAACATGCCTGTTTATATCCCTGTCCGTTCTTGCCCACTAGATGGCGACAAACCCCACAAACCAGAGCGCGTTGACGCGCTCTGCCACAAACACACAGATCGATATAAACTAATTCCCCCCTATCCTACTACACAATTGCCCATAATTCCATAACCAAGAATCCTTTCAAGATTTCGTCTTGCCAAAATATCCCAATGGTAGTTAGGAAAACAATTTTGGTAAACATCAATGCATGGTTGAACCATTGAATGAGCACACATTAAAGAAAAAATTGTCATAAAAATGCACCGTTTTTCCATTTGCAATTAATGCATTTTACATATGCCATAACAAATCAAAATGAATTGAATATCAAACAGCATTGTTTCATAAACCATAATCAATGTATTCAGCCACATGTGCTGTTTCACAACAATGTACAGGCACCAACAATGTACAGGCACCAACAATGCCTTGTGACGTTTGAACTGGGCCATGTTGTCCTTATTCTGTGCTCTTTCAGCAATAAAGTGATGAATTTCTCTGATTACCACACATAATGTAAATAACAGAACGTACCAACATTGTGGCAAGATGAAATCTTGAAACAATTATCGGTTATGAAATTATGAGCAGTTGTGATATAGATAGATAGATAGATAGATAGATAGATAGATAGATAGATAGATAGATAGATAGATAGATAGATAGATCAAAATGACTCTGAGCAGGTATAACAAACAAGAAATAAAATAAATAAACAAGTCTTTTACTGTATTTTACTTTCTAATTATTTTGCCCTCTAATTCTATTTCCTATTCTGTCAAAAGAGGATTTTGTAATCCTGAAGTGCAAACTGGCATAAATTGTGTTGTTCAGTTCTGCCGCTGTCACCAAAATTGAAATACCACCCTCTAGTGGTAGATATTAGAATGATGATTTTGAATATCCTTCCACAGCAGATAAAAGTCGCTGAAAATCATTAATTTGAAACACAACTCAGCCACACTTCTCACTACAAGTGAAGGCTTCATATTTCTAATAAAAACATTGATATTCCAACATCATACCGTGTCATAATAAAAATAGAGGTTATGTCAGGTAACAGTTATTAGGCTTTTTCGCGAATGAATATCAAGCTGTAAATAGTCATTCTTAATCATTACACATTCATAATTTCCCCACAATTCAGTGAAATAGCTTATGGTGTAGTGGAGGCAGATGTTGCCTACAGACCCAAAAAATATGTAGTTCAAGTCCCGGGTTGGGATAAACAAATACATTTTTTTTTTCTTTTATAATCAATTTTGTTATCACTCAATAGATTTTAAATATAATATAAGTAATGAAAGCTTGCTTTCTCTATTTCTGCATTTTCTTTTTTATCAGTTAATTTTTTTCCAGATTTAGTGAACTTGTCATATAATTGCAAGAAAGGAAAGAGACCAAGAAAAAAAAGTCGGGAGCGCATATTATTGTGCTGTTTCAGTATCAAAACACTCTCTCCCACTCTCTCTCTTCAATTAGGGCAATTCCACGCCAAATGAGCCAAAAGTGGAAAAATCAAATGAGGAATATTTCTGATCTTGTTTATTTTTTCTGGATTATTTTTTCATAAATCATGATCACATAATGATGTCTTTCAGTTTACATGATTAAACAAATATTGGGCATCTCCTGATAGGAGAAACAGACACCATACATGAACCCATACACATGGTACTACACAGTGCCTATTTCTAGATTTTCTTCATTTTTTGCATTCCTTTATATTATTTTTACTATTTTACTACTTGAAAAGGGATCGCGAATTATTAAACTGACAGCCGACAAGGAAAGGATCGAAAAATCACATTTGGGGAAAATAAATGGACACTAAAATGATATATATCCATACCAAATATATCAAGCTTATATTTCATAGGTATGTTTTCATTTCATAATGTCTTTTGTGACATTTCACATCGCGATTCTGAACATTTTCGGCAAATTAAATCCACGGAACGAGGCTCCCGCTGGCAAGGTCCTATGCCAGAGTTGTGGCCGGTGTGGCAGGGATTTTTGTCCAGGTGTCCAGTACCAATTATCCCTAGATACATCAAGGGATTTCTGTCCATTGGACAATTATCCCTGGTGAACCTCTAGGGATAATTGTCCTTGCCCAGGGATTAGTGTCCATCGTGTGAATCGATTTCCGATCTGGATTATTTGCTCATTAAAATCATTTGGCGACGAATGATGTAGAAAAATCTTAAGTTGTGTGATAAATCGTAATGAATATGTTTTTGTTTTTGTTTGTAGAGCTAATTTGTCTTCAAATTTGGGCTCATCATCCTCCCTCGAACCTCAAGATCTTAATCCTACGTATTTGAGGTTAGCAACTCTTTGAATGTCGTACCCGTTAAAAGTTAATGCTTTATGGCCGATTTAGTTGCTAACTTCAATCACTCAAATCTAGTTAAATTCGCCACCTCGATTTTCCGAACAAAATCGGGCTTAGATTTTTAATAAATCAACGTCATTTCTATACTGTAATAGACTTGAATAATAAATGACAATAGTTGCTTCTTCCATGTGTATGTAGTTATACTAGGGTTTGAAAATCAATATTGCGACAAATAATTGCTTTAACAAATCTGTCTGGCGAATATGGGCAGACGCACGGTAAAGTGATACATTTCGAGCCGAAATGCAGCAGGCCGATGCGAGGCTGTACGCAGTGACTTCCGACGCCGCAACGTACGGCGCGCTCTGCGCTGCGCAGTCTGGCTGTAAGTGCAGAGTCACGTCAAATGTCAAGCTCAACAACTCGTGACATGCGCGCAGAAAAACGCTCATAATAAAAGAATGAATGACTGTTTTACCGTTCTGCATTCATATTTTGGCAGATGTTTATATTATTGGTCAAGTTATTAGTAACATTTTATAAAAGATACAAATTTCATTCTTATTTTCTGTCCTGTTTATGGTATCTCGGCGCTTGTCGTCGGCATTTACTGCGTGTGTAGAATCGGAATAATTATGTGCATGCACAGCTAGCTAGCTAGCTAGCTGTACGTAAATTTAGTTATGCCCGGTGCAGACAGAGCCGACTCGACCCGATCCGACTGGTTTTCAGCCTGATTAATGTGCTGCCTTAGGACTCCGGTTTTTCCAGTCAAGTGCCAGTCGGAGGTCATTCAAGGCCGATTCAACATGTTTGATTGGCTCCGACTGAGCGAAACTGACTCTAGCCTGACTGAAAACCAGTCGGATCGGGTCGAGTCGGCTCTGTCTGCGCCGGGCTTTAGTCCACACGTCACATGACGTCACAAAGGAAAAATGTTGTGGACAAAAATCCCTGTGCGTGGACAGAAATCCCTAGATTTTTTAAGGGATTTCTAGGGATTTCTGTCCATGATGACGTCACTGCCAATTATCCCTGGCCGGACAGAAATCCGACTGGTTGAAATGCAGAAAATTCTTTCTCTGCAATCTGTAGATCTGTAGATCTTTTCTTGAATACAATCTTTCAAGTTCAAGTTCAAAATGCAAACTTGTACGCCATTCATGAAAGCATATCCCTTTTTCAATGAATTTCATGTTTCTATGCAACATACATTTATGCAATAGTGATATAATCATTGTTCATGGTTTGTGAAATTTCAAATTGCAATTAATGCATATAACCACATGTGCCATTAAAAGTAAAATTGAGTGAAATATCAAACAGCATTGTTTCACAAACCATAAATATTGCATTAAGCCATAATTATGTGCTGTTTCACAAAAAAATGGACAGGCATGCGCAAGTCTTGTGACTTTTGAAATTGGGTCATTTTGTCTTAATATGTGCTCATTCAGCCATGAAGAGATGAATATCTCTGATTTTCACACATTATGTACAAAACAACTGTAGAAATATTATGGCAAGAAGACATCTTGAAACAATTATTCGTTATGAAATTATGAGCCGTTGTCTAGGGGTAGTTACTTTTTGTGTTTGGTTTAGTTGGAAAGAATCAGGTTTGAATTTGTACAGATTACAAATCATGTAACTAGTCTATTGCATAAATTTATGTTGCATATAAACATGAAATTCATTGAAAGAAAGATACCTGTAGATATTTGCTTTCATGAATGATGTAAAACTTTGCGTTTTGAACTCGAACTTGAAAGATTGTATTCAAGAAAAGATCTACAGATCTACAGATTGCAGAGAGAGAAATTTTCTGCATTTCAACCAATAAGATTCGTGCATTTAGAACATTTGATCTGACTCACAATTGATTTTATCTCTTTCTGCAACAGGGCTCTTGTCTGGTTGAAAAAATGTGGTATCATTAGAACATCAATACAAACTACATGAGACCATTTGTCTGGATTTCTATTGTATGGGGATTAGCAGGTCTATTTAACTGTGGTAAGCCAGGGTGTGAATAGGCTCTAATCATGACTTTGAATAGGTCTTTTTCATACATAATACACCCATAGAATTCTTGGACATGGGTGCAGGTCTAAAAAAAAATCAATTTTACATGAAATTTGCAAACTTTAAACAAGGCTGTAGAAAAAACAAGAAATAATACACCTCCAATTCTTTCATATGTTGTAGAAATTATATCAAATCAAGATTTAATCCAAAAAATTCTGAAAATTATTTGATCCACGAGGTAAAACGGAAGGTCAAAGTCTAAGGTCAAAGGTTATCGTATCCAAACTCGCTCATGCATGAAAAATTGCATAAATGGATAGCATATAACATCCCGAGTCCAATGACACCATTACAAAATAATTTGACCCAAAGGTTAATGGACAATGGCCATTTGAAAAATGGTGCCAACGCCCATTGATCCCTAGGCCATAGCCCTCTCGTCTCCCCGCACTCGCAATTTATAGTCACACTCACAATCATGGCAACAAAATCAAAGACAAAGCCAAGTCAAATCTGCTTGCTCACTAAATTATAATTAATACACACCTTATAGGCTCTTGTTTTCTAGTCAGATCCAGCCCTGCACTGCCACTTTATGCTGCATGCATTCAGCCTCGATCTAAAGTAAATAGAAAAGCCATAGTAGTAAGGTCTAGTCGATCACATTGTCACGTTAGTATAGCACACGTGTTGTAGTACGTACTGCACCATAAACGTAAACATGCCTGTTTATATCCCTGTCCGTTCTTGCCCACTAGATGGCGACAAACCCCACAAACCAGAGCGCGTTGACGCGCTCTGCCACAAACACACAGATCGATATAAACTAATTCCCCCCTATCCTACTACACAATTGCCCATAATTCCATAACCAAGAATCCTTTCAAGATTTCGTCTTGCCAAAATATCCCAATGGTAGTTAGGAAAACAATTTTGGTAAACATCAATGCATGGTTGAACCATTGAATGAGCACACATTAAAGAAAAAATTGTCATAAAAATGCACCGTTTTTCCATTTGCAATTAATGCATTTTACATATGCCATAACAAATCAAAATGAATTGAATATCAAACAGCATTGTTTCATAAACCATAATCAATGTATTCAGCCACATGTGCTGTTTCACAACAATGTACAGGCACCAACAATGTACAGGCACCAACAATGCCTTGTGACGTTTGAACTGGGCCATGTTGTCCTTATTCTGTGCTCTTTCAGCAATAAAGTGATGAATTTCTCTGATTACCACACATAATGTAAATAACAGAACGTACCAACATTGTGGCAAGATGAAATCTTGAAACAATTATCGGTTATGAAATTATGAGCAGTTGTGATATAGATAGATAGATAGATAGATAGATAGATAGATAGATAGATAGATAGATAGATAGATAGATAGATAGATCAAAATGACTCTGAGCAGGTATAACAAACAAGAAATAAAATAAATAAACAAGTCTTTTACTGTATTTTACTTTCTAATTATTTTGCCCTCTAATTCTATTTCCTATTCTGTCAAAAGAGGATTTTGTAATCCTGAAGTGCAAACTGGCATAAATTGTGTTGTTCAGTTCTGCCGCTGTCACCAAAATTGAAATACCACCCTCTAGTGGTAGATATTAGAATGATGATTTTGAATATCCTTCCACAGCAGATAAAAGTCGCTGAAAATCATTAATTTGAAACACAACTCAGCCACACTTCTCACTACAAGTGAAGGCTTCATATTTCTAATAAAAACATTGATATTCCAACATCATACCGTGTCATAATAAAAATAGAGGTTATGTCAGGTAACAGTTATTAGGCTTTTTCGCGAATGAATATCAAGCTGTAAATAGTCATTCTTAATCATTATACATTCATAATTTCCCCACAATTCAGTGAAATAGCTTATGGTGTAGTGGAGGCAGATGTTGCCTACAGACCCAAAAAATATGTAGTTCAAGTCCCGGGTTGGGATAAACAAATA
>JBAMJV010005747.1:0-98820 GCA_037951105.1 Echinarachnius parma
GTGATTTAAATGCACATGTGCAATGGGTATGCACTCATACTGATAACTCCATTTTGGTAAAAAGTGGATTTAGCGCCTTTTGGAATTAAGCTCTTCATTTATACAATACACTTTTGCGACTCAACCAATTACTCGAATGTAGTAGTATTTGAAGCCATCACTACTATCTTCATCGGGCAATTCGTATAACATTATTTGTATATCGGTTTCCTTGCTTTATCTTTGTACATGTGAGTACGTGTGTAGGTTGCCCTTTGAAAGTGTGCTTTTAATATGCTGATGTACTGCTTCCTCCGTGAATTGGAGTGTTCTGTATCTCCCTAATGCTTATTTTGGATGTCTTTGATGTTATTTTGATTGACTATGTAAATTATCAAGAGGCTGTGACGTTTCTATTTTGGAATTTTTTCACTTGTCATGTAGTTGACTAGTTATTGGCCCTATCATCAGTCCACAACTTTAGTACGGTCTTAACGCACAGTTATGGGATAATCCTGATATTTGTTGCTAAAAACATAATAATTTAAATTTTACAAAACAAAGCGTTACGAATTTGTACACATTCTGATTACTTAGCAAACACTACACCTATTTCAAAAAAGCTGAAAACTCTCAAAGTAATGATAATTTTGTATGCAAATTTGTCAAAGAACTTTTTTCATGTATAAATATTCTCAAACTAACTCATTAGGTCTTTATAATGATTTTTGTATTCATATTGTTAATGTACATTTGTCCCCCACGAAACTAAAACTGAATATTACTTTATTACCATGCATAAATCTGGTATCATTGGAAAGCTTGTTTTCCCCCTATTGCATTATTATGACATTTGTTATGAATATTTAACATGATATTTAGCATGACACTCGAATATGCTGGTAAAGTACATTAATATTGTCAACAGTGTACTCTTCCTTTGTTGGGAGAACAAAGTGTATTGAATGATGTTGAGGCGGTCATGCATGTCATTTTAGTGTATTATTCTTTTCTGTGGAGGATGAAATGTATCTTTATGATTTTGAGGTGGTGCAATAACAAGGTAGAACTTCATTTTGGGGAATTCCGCTTCAAGTAGGCCGATTGCGCGGGCATTTTGGAAATTTGATAATGCTGCATCATTAACATGAACAAATGACCACTCAGTCAAAAATAAGAACTCAATTGACCAAACCCAAAGATCATTGAAGACACTTTGTATTGTCCAAACAAAAGAAGAATTCCTTATTATATTTGTGACCACTTAAAAATCATTCCATCCTAAAGAGAACATGACAATACTCTACTGATTGCGTGATGGCCTCAACATCATTCATAAAACAACTTTTTTCTCCCAATGACATGAGCAATCAATGTTGACGATACCAATGCATTTTGCAACATTTCATGTCTGACTTTGCAGCGTAATCGGGTGTCATGCACAGTCCATGATAACATCTTCATATTAACAAATGTCATATCAGTGTAAAGGAGTGAACGCAACCTTTTTAATGATACAGAATTTATCAATGGTAATGAAGTAATAGGAGAGATATGAACGCTCAAACTTGATTGCGGAACGTTTTGTGAGGGGTTTATATTACACAAGTTGTTTATGCGTGAGTGAGTACACTGTAATTTAAATGACTAACCACTCACGTGTTATACAAGTACGATTAATTGTTCCATCATTTTTGGACTAGATGCGGTTTCTCGGCCTGATGGAGAGGGAATCCAAACTTCGAACACTTCATTCAAAAGTCAAGCATCACGCGGTTCTGATGAGCCAACAGAAACATCGAAATTAATAAAGACAGGTAAACAATAACCCTATGTAGTACAGGGTGACTGTCCTTGAATCATGGCATTTTAACTTGTTTATTTATACAATACACTTTTGCGACTCAACCAATTACTCGAATGTAGTAGTGTTTGAAGCCATCAGTACTATCTTCATTGGGCAATTCGTATAACATCATTTGTATAATCGGTTTCCTTGCCTTATCTTTGTATGTGTGAGTACGTGTGTAGGTTGCCCTTTGAAAGAGTGCTTTTAATATGCTGATGTACTGCTTCCTTCGTGAATTGGATTGTTCTGTATCTCCCTAATTCTTATTTGGGATGTCTGGATGTTATTTTGATTGACTATGTAAATTATCAAGAGGCTGTGAAGTTTCTATTTTGGAGTTTTTCCACTTGTCATGTAGTTGACTAGTTATTGGCCCTATGATGGCTTTAACATCATTCATAAAACAACTTTTTTCTCCCAGTGACATGAGAAATCACTGTTGACAATACCAATGCATTTTACAACATTTCACGTCTGACTTTGCAGCGTAATCGGGTGTCATGCACAGTCCATGATAACATCTTCATAACAAATGTCATATCAGTGTAAAGGAGTGAACGCAACCTTTTATGATACAGAATTTATCAATGGTAATGAAGTAATAGGAGAGATATGAACGCTCAAACTTGAATTGCGGAACGTTTTGTGAGGGGTTTATATTACACAAGTTGTTTATGCGTGAGTGAATACACTGTAATTTAAATTACTAAACCCACTCACGTGTTATAAAAGTACGATTAATTGTTCCATCATTTTTGGACTAGATGCGGTTTCTCGGCCTGATGGAGAGGGGATCCAAACTTCGAACACTTCATTCAAAGGTCAAGCATCACGCGGTTCTGATGAGCCAACAGGAACATCGAAATTAATAAAGACAGGTAAACAATAACCGTATGTAGTACAGGGTGACTGTCCTTGAATCATGGCATTTTAACTTGTTTTGTTATACAATACACTTTTGCGACTCAACCAATTACTCGAATGTAGTAGTGTTTGAAGCCATCAGTACTATCTTCATTGGGCTATTCGTATAACATCATTTGTATATCGGTTTCCTTGCTTTATCTTTGTACATGTGAGTACGTGTGTAGGTTGCCCTTTGAAAGTGTGCTTTTAATATGCTGATGTACTGCTTCCTCCGTGAATTGGAGTGTTCTGTATCTCCCTAATGCTTATTTTGGATGTCTTTGATGTTATTTTGATTGACTATGTAAATTATCAAGAGGCTGTGACGTTTCTATTTTGGAATTTTTTCACTTGTCATGTAGTTGACTAGTTATTGGCCCTATCATCAGTCCACAACTTTAGTACGGTCTTAACGCACAGTTATGGGATAATCCTGATATTTGTTGCTAAAAACATAATAATTTAAATTTTACAAAACAAAGCGTTACGAATTTGTACACATTCTGATTACTTAGCAAACACTACACCTATTTCAAAAAAGCTGAAAACTCTCAAAGTAATGATAATTTTGTATGCAAATTTGTCAAAGAACTTTTTTCATGTATAAATATTCTCAAACTAACTCATTAGGTCTTTATAATGATTTTTGTATTCATATTGTTAATGTACATTTGTCCCCCACGAAACTAAAACTGAATATTACTTTATTACCATGCATAAATCTGGTATCATTGGAAAGCTTGTTTTCCCCCTATTGCATTATTATGACATTTGTTATGAATATTTAACATGATATTTAGCATGACACTCGAATATGCTGGTAAAGTACATTAATATTGTCAACAGTGTACTCTTCCTTTGTTGGGAGAACAAAGTGTATTGAATGATGTTGAGGCGGTCATGCATGTCATTTTAGTGTATTATTCTTTTCTGTGGAGGATGAAATGTATCTTTATGATTTTGAGGTGGTGCAATAACAAGGTAGAACTTCATTTTGGGGAATTCCGGCTTCAAGTAGGCCGATTGCGCGGGCATTTTGGAAATTTGATAAATGCTGCATCATTAACATGAACAAATGACCACTCAGTCAAAAATAAGAACTCAATTGACCAAACCCAAAGATCATTGAAGACACTTTGTATTGTCCAAACAAAAGAAGAATTCCTTATTATATTTGTGACCACTTAAAAATCATTCCATCCTAAAGAGAACATGACAATACTCTACTGATTGCGTGATGGCCTCAACATCATTCATAAAACAACTTTTTTCTCCCAATGACATGAGCAATCAATGTTGACGATACCAATGCATTTTGCAACATTTCATGTCTGACTTTGCAGCGTAATCGGGTGTCATGCACAGTCCATGATAACATCTTCATATTAACAAATGTCATATCAGTGTAAAGGAGTGAACGCAACCTTTTTAATGATACAGAATTTATCAATGGTAATGAAGTAATAGGAGAGATATGAACGCTCAAACTTGAATTGCGGAACGTTTTGTGAGGGGTTTATATTACACAAGTTGTTTATGCGTGAGTGAGTACACTGTAATTTAAATGACTAAACCACTCACGTGTTATACAAGTACGATTAATTGTTCCATCATTTTTGGACTAGATGCGGTTTCTCGGCCTGATGGAGAGGGAATCCAAACTTCGAACACTTCATTCAAAAGTCAAGCATCACGCGGTTCTGATGAGCCAACAGAAACATCGAAATTAATAAAGACAGGTAAACAATAACCCTATGTAGTACAGGGTGACTGTCCTTGAATCATGGCATTTTAACTTGTTTATTTATACAATACACTTTTGCGACTCAACCAATTACTCGAATGTAGTAGTGTTTGAAGCCATCAGTACTATCTTCATTGGGCAATTCGTATAACATCATTTGTATATCGGTTTCCTTGCCTTATCTTTGTATGTGTGAGTACGTGTGTAGGTTTCCCTTTGAAAGTGTGCTTTTAATATGCTGATGTACTGCTTCCTTCGTGAATTGGATTGTTCTGTATCTCCCTAATGCTTATTTTGGATGTCTGGATGTTATTTTGATTGACTATGTAAATTATCAAGAGGCTGTGAAGTTTCTATTTTGGAGTTTTTCCACTTGTCATGTAGTTGACTAGTTATTGGCCCTATGATGGCTTTAACATCATTCATAAAACAACTTTTTTCTCCCAGTGACATGAGAAATCACTGTTGACAATACCAATGCATTTTACAACATTTCACGTCTGACTTTGCAGCGTAATCGGGTGTCATGCACAGTCCATGATAACATCTTCATAACAAATGTCATATCAGTGTAAAGGAGTGAACGCAACCTTTTTAATGATACAGAATTTATCAATGGTAATGAAGTAATAGGAGAGATATGAACGCTCAAACTTGAATTGCGGAACGTTTTGTGAGGGGTTTATATTACACAAGTTGTTTATGCGTGAGTGAATACACTGTAATTTAAATTACTAAACCACTCACGTGTTATAAAAGTACGATTAATTGTTCCATCATTTTTGGACTAGATGCGGTTTCTCGGCCTGATGGAGAGGGGATCCAAACTTCGAACACTTCATTCAAAGGTCAAGCATCACGCGGTTCTGATGAGCCAACAGGAACATCGAAATTAATAAAGACAGGTAAACAATAACCGTATGTAGTACAGGGTGACTGTCCTTGAATCATGGCATTTTAACTTGTTTTGTTATACAATACACTTTTGCGACTCAACCAATTACTCGAATGTAGTAGTGTTTGAAGCCATCAGTACTATCTTCATTGGGCTATTCGTATAACATCATTTGTATATCGGTTTCCTTGCTTTATCTTTGTACATGTGAGTACGTGTGTAGGTTGCCCTTTGAAAGTGTGCTTTTAATATGCTGATGTACTGCTTCCTCCGTGAATTGGAGTGTTCTGTATCTCCCTAATGCTTATTTTGGATGTCTTTGATGTTATTTTGATTGACTATGTAAATTATCAAGAGGCTGTGACGTTTCTATTTTGGAATTTTTTCACTTGTCATGTAGTTGACTAGTTATTGGCCCTATCATCAGTCCACAACTTTAGTACGGTCTTAACGCACAGTTATGGGATAATCCTGATATTTGTTGCTAAAAACATAATAATTTAAATTTTACAAAACAAAGCGTTACGAATTTGTACACATTCTGATTACTTAGCAAACACTACACCTATTTCAAAAAAGCTGAAAACTCTCAAAGTAATGATAATTTTGTATGCAAATTTGTCAAAGAACTTTTTTCATGTATAAATATTCTCAAACTAACTCATTAGGTCTTTATAATGATTTTTGTATTCATATTGTTAATGTACATTTGTCCCCCACGAAACTAAAACTGAATATTACTTTATTACCATGCATAAATCTGGTATCATTGGAAAGCTTGTTTTCCCCCTATTGCATTATTATGACATTTGTTATGAATATTTAACATGATATTTAGCATGACACTCGAATATGCTGGTAAAGTACATTAATATTGTCAACAGTGTACTCTTCCTTTGTTGGGAGAACAAAGTGTATTGAATGATGTTGAGGCGGTCATGCATGTCATTTTAGTGTATTATTCTTTTCTGTGGAGGATGAAATGTATCTTTATGATTTTGAGGTGGTGCAATAACAAGGTAGAACTTCATTTTGGGGAATTCCGGCTTCAAGTAGGCCGATTGCGCGGGCATTTTGGAAATTTGATAAATGCTGCATCATTAACATGAACAAATGACCACTCAGTCAAAAATAAGAACTCAATTGACCAAACCCAAAGATCATTGAAGACACTTTGTATTGTCCAAACAAAAGAAGAATTCCTTATTATATTTGTGACCACTTAAAAATCATTCCATCCTAAAGAGAACATGACAATACTCTACTGATTGCGTGATGGCCTCAACATCATTCATAAAACAACTTTTTTCTCCCAATGACATGAGCAATCAATGTTGACGATACCAATGCATTTTGCAACATTTCATGTCTGACTTTGCAGCGTAATCGGGTGTCATGCACAGTCCATGATAACATCTTCATATTAACAAATGTCATATCAGTGTAAAGGAGTGAACGCAACCTTTTTAATGATACAGAATTTATCAATGGTAATGAAGTAATAGGAGAGATATGAACGCTCAAACTTGAATTGCGGAACGTTTTGTGAGGGGTTTATATTACACAAGTTGTTTATGCGTGAGTGAGTACACTGTAATTTAAATGACTAAACCACTCACGTGTTATACAAGTACGATTAATTGTTCCATCATTTTTGGACTAGATGCGGTTTCTCGGCCTGATGGAGAGGGAATCCAAACTTCGAACACTTCATTCAAAAGTCAAGCATCACGCGGTTCTGATGAGCCAACAGAAACATCGAAATTAATAAAGACAGGTAAACAATAACCCTATGTAGTACAGGGTGACTGTCCTTGAATCATGGCATTTTAACTTGTTTATTTATACAATACACTTTTGCGACTCAACCAATTACTCGAATGTAGTAGTGTTTGAAGCCATCAGTACTATCTTCATTGGGCAATTCGTATAACATCATTTGTATATCGGTTTCCTTGCCTTATCTTTGTATGTGTGAGTACGTGTGTAGGTTTCCCTTTGAAAGTGTGCTTTTAATATGCTGATGTACTGCTTCCTTCGTGAATTGGATTGTTCTGTATCTCCCTAATGCTTATTTTGGATGTCTGGATGTTATTTTGATTGACTATGTAAATTATCAAGAGGCTGTGAAGTTTCTATTTTGGAGTTTTTCCACTTGTCATGTAGTTGACTAGTTATTGGCCCTATGATGGCTTTAACATCATTCATAAAACAACTTTTTTCTCCCAGTGACATGAGAAATCACTGTTGACAATACCAATGCATTTTACAACATTTCACGTCTGACTTTGCAGCGTAATCGGGTGTCATGCACAGTCCATGATAACATCTTCATAACAAATGTCATATCAGTGTAAAGGAGTGAACGCAACCTTTTTAATGATACAGAATTTATCAATGGTAATGAAGTAATAGGAGAGATATGAACGCTCAAACTTGAATTGCGGAACGTTTTGTGAGGGGTTTATATTACACAAGTTGTTTATGCGTGAGTGAATACACTGTAATTTAAATTACTAAACCACTCACGTGTTATAAAAGTACGATTAATTGTTCCATCATTTTTGGACTAGATGCGGTTTCTCGGCCTGATGGAGAGGGGATCCAAACTTCGAACACTTCATTCAAAGGTCAAGCATCACGCGGTTCTGATGAGCCAACAGGAACATCGAAATTAATAAAGACAGGTAAACAATAACCGTATGTAGTACAGGGTGACTGTCCTTGAATCATGGCATTTTAACTTGTTTTTTTATACAATACACTTTTGCGACTCAACCAATTACTCGAATGTAGTAGTGTTTGAAGCCATCAGTACTATCTTCATTGGGCTATTCGTATAACATCATTTGTATATCGGTTTCCTTGCCTTATCTTTGTATGTGTGATTACGTGTGTAGGTTGCCCTTTGAAAGAGTGCTTTTAATATGCTGATGTACTGCTTCCTTCGTGAATTGGATTGTTCTGTATCTCCCTAATTCTTATTTGGGATGTCTGGATGTTATTTTGATTGACTATGTAAATTATCAAGAGGCTGTGAAGTTTCTATTTTGGAGTTTTTCCACTTGTCATGTAGTTGACTAGTTATTGGCCCTATCATCAGTCCACAACTTTAGTACGGTCTTAACGCACAGTTATGGGATAATCCTGATATTTGTTGCTAAAAACATAATAATTTAAATTTTACAAAACAAAGCGTTACGAATTTGTACACATTCTGATTATTTAGCAAACACTACACCTATTTCAAAAAAGCTGAAAACTCTCAAAGTAATGATAATTTTGTATGCAAATTTGTCAAAGAACTATTTTCATGTATAAATATTCTCAAACTAACTCATTAGGTCTTTATAATGATTTTTGTATTCATAATGTTAATGTACATTTGTCCCCCACGAAACTAAAACTGAATATTACTTTATTACCATGCATAAATCTTGTATCATTGGAAAGCTTGTTTTCCCCCTATTGCATTATTATGACATTTGTTATGAATATTTAACATGACATGTGCATGACACTCGAATATGCTGGTAAAGTACATTAATATTGTCAACAGTGTACTCTTCCTTTGTTGGGAGAACAAAGTGTATTGAATGATGTTGAGGCGGTCATGCATGTCATTTTAGTGTATTATTCTTTTCTGTGGAGGATGAAATGTGTCTTTATGATTTTGAGGTGGTGCAATAACAAGGTAGAACTTCATTTTGGGGAATTCCGGCTTCAAGTAGGCCGATTGCGCGGGCATTTTGGAAATTTGATAAATGCTGCATCATTAACATGAACAAATGACCACTCAGTCAAAAATAAGAACTCAATTGACCAAACCCAAAGATCATTGAAGACACTTTGTATTGTCCAAACAAAAGAAGAATTCCTTATTATATTTGTGACCACTTAAAAATCATTCCATCCTACAGAGAACATGACAATACTCTACTGATTGCGTGATGGCCTCAACATCATTCATAAAACAACTTTTTTCTCCCAATGACATGAGCAATCAATGTTGACGATACCAATGCATTTTGCAACATTTCATGTCTGACTTTGCAGCGTAATCGGGTGTCATGCACAGTCCATGATAACATCTTTATACTAACAAATGTCATATCAGTGTAAAGGAGTGAACGCAACCTTTTTAATGATACAGAATTTATCAATGGTAATGAAGTAATAGGAGAGATATGAACGCTCAAACTTGAATTGCGGAACGTTTTGTGAGGGGTTTATATTACACAAGTTGTTTATGCGTGAGTGAATACACTGTAATTTAAATTACTAAACCACTGACGTGTTATACAAGTACGATTAATTGTTCAATCATTTTTGGACTAGATGCGGTTTCTCGGCCTGATGGTAATAGTAATGATAATTTTGTATGCAAATTTGTCAAAGAACTATTTTCATGTATAAATATTCTCAAACTAACTCATTAGGTCTTCATAATGATTTTTGTATTCATAATGTTAATGTACATTTGTCCCCCACGAAACTAAAACTGAATATTACTTTATTACCATGCATAAATCTGGTATCATTGGAAAGCTTGTTTTCCCCCTATTGCATTATTATGACATTTGTTATGAATATTTAACATTACATGTGCATGACACTCGAATATGCTGGTAAAGTACATTAATATTGTCAACAGTGTACTCTTCCTTTGTTGGGAGAACAAAGTGTATTGAATGATGTTGAGGCGGTCATGCATGTCATTTTAGTGTATTATTCTTTTCTGTGGAGGATGAAATGTATCTTTATGATTTTGAGGTGGTGCAATAACAAGGTAGAACTTCATTTTGGGGAATTCCGGCTTCAAGTAGGCCGATTGCGCGGGCATTTTGGAAATTTGATAAATGCTGCATCATTAACATGAACAAATGACCACTCAGTCAAAAATAAGAACTCAATTGACCAAACCCAAAGATCATTGAAGACACTTTGTATTGTCCAAACAAAAGAAGAATTCCTTATTATATTTGTGACCACTTAAAAATCATTCCATCCTAAAGAGAACATGACAATACTCTACTGATTGCGTGATGGCCTCAACATCATTCATAAAACAACTTTTTTCTCCCAATGACATGAGCAATCAATGTTGACGATACCAATGCATTTTGCAACATTTCATGTCTGACTTTGCAGCGTAATCGGGTGTCATGCACAGTCCATGATAACATCTTCATATTAACAAATGTCATATCAGTGTAAAGGAGTGAACGCAACCTTTTTAATGATACAGAATTTATCAATGGTAATGAAGTAATAGGAGAGATATGAACGCTCAAACTTGAATTGCGGAACGTTTTGTGAGGGGTTTATATTACACAAGTTGTTTATGCGTGAGTGAGTACACTGTAATTTAAATGACTAAACCACTCACGTGTTATACAAGTACGATTAATTGTTCCATCATTTTTGGACTAGATGCGGTTTCTCGGCCTGATGGAGAGGGAATCCAAACTTCGAACACTTCATTCAAAAGTCAAGCATCACGCGGTTCTGATGAGCCAACAGAAACATCGAAATTAATAAAGACAGGTAAACAATAACCCTATGTAGTACAGGGTGACTGTCCTTGAATCATGGCATTTTAACTTGTTTATTTATACAATACACTTTTGCGACTCAACCAATTACTCGAATGTAGTAGTGTTTGAAGCCATCAGTACTATCTTCATTGGGCAATTCGTATAACATCATTTGTATATCGGTTTCCTTGCCTTATCTTTGTATGTGTGAGTACGTGTGTAGGTTTCCCTTTGAAAGTGTGCTTTTAATATGCTGATGTACTGCTTCCTTCGTGAATTGGATTGTTCTGTATCTCCCTAATGCTTATTTTGGATGTCTGGATGTTATTTTGATTGACTATGTAAATTATCAAGAGGCTGTGAAGTTTCTATTTTGGAGTTTTTCCACTTGTCATGTAGTTGACTAGTTATTGGCCCTATGATGGCTTTAACATCATTCATAAAACAACTTTTTTCTCCCAGTGACATGAGAAATCACTGTTGAGAATACCAATGCATTTTACAACATTTCACGTCTGACTTTGCAGCGTAATCGGGTGTCATGCACAGTCCATGATAACATCTTCATAACAAATGTCATATCAGTGTAAAGGAGTGAACGCAACCTTTTTAATGATACAGAATTTATCAATGGTAATGAAGTAATAGGAGAGATATGAACGCTCAAACTTGAATTGCGGAACGTTTTGTGAGGGGTTTATATTACACAAGTTGTTTATGCGTGAGTGAATACACTGTAATTTAAATTACTAAACCACTCACGTGTTATAAAAGTACGATTAATTGTTCCATCATTTTTGGACTAGATGCGGTTTCTCGGCCTGATGGAGAGGGGATCCAAACTTCGAACACTTCATTCAAAGGTCAAGCATCACGCGGTTCTGATGAGCCAACAGGAACATCGAAATTAATAAAGACAGGTAAACAATAACCGTATGTAGTACAGGGTGACTGTCCTTGAATCATGGCATTTTAACTTGTTTTTTTATACAATACACTTTTGCGACTCAACCAATTACTCGAATGTAGTAGTGTTTGAAGCCATCAGTACTATCTTCATTGGGCTATTCGTATAACATCATTTGTATATCGGTTTCCTTGCCTTATCTTTGTATGTGTGATTACGTGTGTAGGTTGCCCTTTGAAAGAGTGCTTTTAATATGCTGATGTACTGCTTCCTTCGTGAATTGGATTGTTCTGTATCTCCCTAATTCTTATTTGGGATGTCTGGATGTTATTTTGATTGACTATGTAAATTATCAAGAGGCTGTGAAGTTTCTATTTTGGAGTTTTTCCACTTGTCATGTAGTTGACTAGTTATTGGCCCTATCATCAGTCCACAACTTTAGTACGGTCTTAACGCACAGTTATGGGATAATCCTGATATTTGTTGCTAAAAACATAATAATTTAAATTTTACAAAACAAAGCGTTACGAATTTGTACACATTCTGATTATTTAGCAAACACTACACCTATTTCAAAAAAGCTGAAAACTCTCAAAGTAATGATAATTTTGTATGCAAATTTGTCAAAGAACTATTTTCATGTATAAATATTCTCAAACTAACTCATTAGGTCTTTATAATGATTTTTGTATTCATAATGTTAATGTACATTTGTCCCCCACGAAACTAAAACTGAATATTACTTTATTACCATGCATAAATCTTGTATCATTGGAAAGCTTGTTTTCCCCCTATTGCATTATTATGACATTTGTTATGAATATTTAACATGACATGTGCATGACACTCGAATATGCTGGTAAAGTACATTAATATTGTCAACAGTGTACTCTTCCTTTGTTGGGAGAACAAAGTGTATTGAATGATGTTGAGGCGGTCATGCATGTCATTTTAGTGTATTATTCTTTTCTGTGGAGGATGAAATGTGTCTTTATGATTTTGAGGTGGTGCAATAACAAGGTAGAACTTCATTTTGGGGAATTCCGGCTTCAAGTAGGCCGATTGCGCGGGCATTTTGGAAATTTGATAAATGCTGCATCATTAACATGAACAAATGACCACTCAGTCAAAAATAAGAACTCAATTGACCAAACCCAAAGATCATTGAAGACACTTTGTATTGTCCAAACAAAAGAAGAATTCCTTATTATATTTGTGACCACTTAAAAATCATTCCATCCTACAGAGAACATGACAATACTCTACTGATTGCGTGATGGCCTCAACATCATTCATAAAACAACTTTTTTCTCCCAATGACATGAGCAATCAATGTTGACGATACCAATGCATTTTGCAACATTTCATGTCTGACTTTGCAGCGTAATCGGGTGTCATGCACAGTCCATGATAACATCTTTATACTAACAAATGTCATATCAGTGTAAAGGAGTGAACGCAACCTTTTTAATGATACAGAATTTATCAATGGTAATGAAGTAATAGGAGAGATATGAACGCTCAAACTTGAATTGCGGAACGTTTTGTGAGGGGTTTATATTACACAAGTTGTTTATGCGTGAGTGAATACACTGTAATTTAAATTACTAAACCACTGACGTGTTATACAAGTACGATTAATTGTTCAATCATTTTTGGACTAGATGCGGTTTCTCGGCCTGATGGTAATAGTAATGATAATTTTGTATGCAAATTTGTCAAAGAACTATTTTCATGTATAAATATTCTCAAACTAACTCATTAGGTCTTCATAATGATTTTTGTATTCATAATGTTAATGTACATTTGTCCCCCACGAAACTAAAACTGAATATTACTTTATTACCATGCATAAATCTGGTATCATTGGAAAGCTTGTTTTCCCCCTATTGCATTATTATGACATTTGTTATGAATATTTAACATTACATGTGCATGACACTCGAATATGCTGGTAAAGTACATTAATATTGTCAACAGTGTACTCTTCCTTTGTTGGGAGAACAAAGTGTATTGAATGATGTTGAGGCGGTCATGCATGTCATTTTAGTGTATTATTCTTTTCTGTGGAGGATGAAATGTGTCTTTATGATTTTGAGGTGGTGCAATAACAAGGTAGAACTTCATTTTGGGGAATTCCGGCTTCAAGTAGGCCGATTGCGCGGGCATTTTGGAAATTTGATAAATGCTGCATCATTAACATGAACAAATGACCACTCAGTCAAAAATAAGAACTCAATTGACCAAACCCAAAGATCATTGAAGACACTTTGTATTGTCCAAACAAAAGAAGAATTCCTTATTATATTTGTGACCACTTAAAAATCATTCCATCCTACAGAGAACATGACAATACTCTACTGATTGCGTGATGGCCTCAACATCATTCATAAACAACTTTTTTCTCCCAATGACATGAGCAATCAATGTTGACGATACCAATGCATTTTGCAACATTTCACGTCTGACTTTGCAGCGTAATCGGGTGTCATGCACAGTCCAATGTAACATCTTCATATTAACAAATGTCATATCAGTGTAAAGGAGTGAACGCAACCTTTTTAATGATACAGAATTTATAAATGGTAATGAAGTAATAGGAGAGATATGAACGCTCAAACTTGAATTGCGGAACGTTTTGTGCGGGGTTTATATTACACAAGTTGTTTATGCTTGAGTGAATACACTGTAATTTAAATGACTAAACCACTCACGTGTTATACAAGTACGATTAATTGTTCAATCATTTTTGGACTAGATGCGGTTTCTCGGCCTGATGGAGAGGGAATCCAAACTTCGAACACTTCATTCAAAAGTCAAGCATCACGCGGTTCTGATGAGCCAACAGAAACATCGAAAGGAATAAAGACAGGTAAACAATAACCCTATGTAGTACAGGGTGACTGTCCTTGAATCATGGCATTTTAACTTGTTTATTTATACAATACACTTTTGCGACTCAACCAATTACTCGAATGTAGTAGTATTTGAAGCCATCACTACTATCTTCATCGGGCAATTCGTATAACATTATTTGTATATCGGTTTCCTTGCTTTATCTTTGTACATGTGAGTACGTGTGTAGGTTGCCCTTTGAAAGTGTGCTTTTAATATGCTGATGTACTGCTTCCTCCGTGAATTTGATTGTTCTGTATCTCCCTAATGCTTATTTTGGATGTCTTTGATGTTATTTTGATTGACTATGTAAATTATCAAGAGGCTGTGAAGTTTCTATTTTGGAATTTTTTCACTTGTCATGTAGTTGACTAGTTATTGGCCCTATCATCAGTCCACAACTTTAGTACGGTCTTAACGCACAGTTATGGGATAATCCTGATATTTGTTGCTAAAAACATAATAATTTAAATTTTACAAAACAAAGCGTTACGAATTTGCACACATTCTGATTATTTAGCAAACACTACACCTATTTCAAAAAAGCTGAAAACTCTCAAAGTAATGATAATTTTGTATGCAAATTTGTCAAAGAACTATTTTCATGTATAAATATTCTCAAACTAACTCATTAGGTCTTCATAATGATTTTTGTATTCATAATGTTAATGTACATTTGTCCCCCACGAAACTAAAACTGAATATTACTTTATTACCATGAATAAATCTGGTATCATTGGAAAGCTTGTTTTCCCCCTATTGCATTATTATGACATTTGTTATGAATATTTAACATGACATGTGCATGACACTCGAATATGCTGGTAAAGTACATTAATATTGTCAACAGTGTACTCTTCCTTTGTTGGGAGAACAAAGTGTATTGAATGATGTTGAGGCGGTCATGCATGTCATTTTAGTGTATTATTCTTTTCTGTGGAGGATGAAATGTGTCTTTATGATTTTGAGGTGGTGCAATAACAAGGTAGAACTTCATTTTGGGGAATTCCGGCTTCAAGTAGGCCGATTGCGCGGGCATTTTGGAAATTTGATAAATGCTGCATCATTAACATGAACAAATGACCACTCAGTCAAAAATAAGAACTCAATTGACCAAACCCAAAGATCATTGAAGACACTTTGTATTGTCCAAACAAAAGAAGAATTCCTTATTATATTTGTGACCACTTAAAAATCATTCCATCCTACAGAGAACATGACAATACTCTACTGATTGCGTGATGGCCTCAACATCATTCATAAACAACTTTTTTCTCCCAATGACATGAGCAATCAATGTTGACGATACCAATGCATTTTGCAACATTTCACGTCTGACTTTGCAGCGTAATCGGGTGTCATGCACAGTCCATGATAACATCTTCATATTAACAAATGTCATATCAGTGTAAAGGAGTGAACGCAACCTTTTTAATGATACAGAATTTATAAATGGTAATGAAGTAATAGGAGAGATATGAACGCTCAAACTTGAATTGCGGAACGTTTTGTGCGGGGTTTATATTACACAAGTTGTTTATGCTTGAGTGAATACACTGTAATTTAAATGACTAAACCACTCACGTGTTATACAAGTACGATTAATTGTTCAATCATTTTTGGACTAGATGCGGTTTCTCGGCCTGATGGAGAGGGAATCCAAACTTCGAACACTTCATTCAAAAGTCAAGCATCACGCGGTTCTGATGAGCCAACAGAAACATCGAAAGGAATAAAGACAGGTAAACAATAACCCTATGTAGTACAGGGTGACTGTCCTTGAATCATGGCATTTTAACTTGTTTATTTATACAATACACTTTTGCGACTCAACCAATTACTCGAATGTAGTAGTATTTGAAGCCATCACTACTATCTTCATCGGGCAATTCGTATAACATTATTTGTATATCGGTTTCCTTGCTTTATCTTTGTACATGTGAGTACGTGTGTAGGTTGCCCTTTGAAAGTGTGCTTTTAATATGCTGATGTACTGCTTCCTCCGTGAATTGGATTGTTCTGTATCTCCCTAATGCTTATTTTGGATGTCTTTGATGTTATTTTGATTGACTATGTAAATTATCAAGAGGCTGTGAAGTTTCTATTTTGGAATTTTTTCACTTGTCATGTAGTTGACTAGTTATTGGCCCTATCATCAGTCCACAACTTTAGTACGGTCTTAACGCACAGTTATGGGATAATCCTGATATTTGTTGCTAAAAACATAATAATTTAAATTTTACAAAACAAAGCGTTACGAATTTGCACACATTCTGATTATTTAGCAAACACTACACCTATTTCAAAAAAGCTGAAAACTCTCAAAGTAATGATAATTTTGTATGCAAATTTGTCAAAGAACTATTTTCATGTATAAATATTCTCAAACTAACTCATTAGGTCTTTATAATGATTTTTGTATTCATAATGTTAATGTACATTTGTCCCCCACGAAACTAAAACTGAATATTACTTTATTACCATGCATAAATCTTGTATCATTGGAAAGCTTGTTTTCCCCTTATTGCATTATTATGACATTTGTTATGAATATTTAACATGACATGTGCATGACACTCGAATATGCTGGTAAAGTACATTAATATTGTCAACAGTGTACTCTTCCTTTGTTGGGAGAACAAAGTGTATTGAATGATGTTGAGGCGGTCATGCATGTCATTTTAGTGTATTATTCTTTTCTGTGGAGGATGAAATGTGTCTTTATGATTTTGAGGTGGTGCAATAACAAGGTAGAACTTCATTTTGGGGAATTCCGGCTTCAAATAGGCCGATTGCGCGGGCATTTTGGAAATTTGATAAATGCTGCATCATTAACATGAACAAATGACCACTCAGTCAAAAATAAGAACTCAATTGACCAAACCCAAAGATCATTGAAGACACTTTGTATTGTCCAAACAAAAGAAGAATTCCTTATTATATTTGTGACCACTTAAAAATCATTCCATCCTACAGAGAACATGACAATACTCTACTGATTGCGTGATGGCCTCAACATCATTCATAAAACAACTTTTTTCTCCCAATGACATGAGCAATCAATGTTGACGATACCAATGCATTTTGCAACATTTCATGTCTGACTTTGCAGCGTAATCGGGTGTCATGCACAGTCCATGATAACATCTTCATATTAACAAATGTCATATCAGTGTAAAGGAGTGAACGCAACCTTTTTAATGATACAGAATTTATCAATGGTAATGAAGTAATAGGAGAGATATGAACGCTCAAACTTGAATTGCGGAATGTTTTGTGAGGGGTTTATATTACACAAGTTGTTTATGCGTGAGTGAATACACTGTAATTTAAATTACTAAACCACTCACGTGTTATACAAGTACGATTAATTGTTCAATCATTTTTGGACTAGATGCGGTTTCTCGGCCTGATGGAGAGGGAATCCAAACTTCGAACACTTCATTCAAAAGTCAAGCATCACGCGGTTCTGATGAGCCAACAGAAACATCGAAAGGAATAAAGACAGGTAAACAATAACCCTATGTAGTACAGGGTGACTGTCCTTGAATCATGGCATTTTAACTTGTTTATTTATACAATACACTTTTGCGACTCAACCAATTACTCGAATGTAGTAGTATTTGAAGCCATCACTACTATCTTCATCCGGCAATTCGTATAACATTATTTGTATATCGGTTTCCTTGCTTTATCTTTGTACATGTGAGTACGTGTGTAGGTTGCCCTTTGAAAGTGTGCTTTTAATATGCTGATGTACTGCTTCCTCCGTGAATTGGAGTGTTCTGTATCTCCCTAATGCTTATTTTGGATGTCTTTGATGTTATTTTGATTGACTATGTAAATTATCAAGAGGCTGTGAAGTTACTATTTTGGAATTGTTTCACTTGTCATGTAGTTGACTAGTTATTGGCCCTATCATCAGTGCACAACTTTAGTACGGTCTTAACGCACAGTTATGGGATAATCCTGATATTTGTTGCTAAAAACATAATAATTGAAATTTTACAAAACAAAGCGTTACGAATTTGTACACATTCTGATTACTTAGCAAACACTACACCTATTTCAAAAAAGCTGAAAACTCTCAAAGTAATGATAATTTTGTATGCAAATATGTCAAAGAACTTTTTCATGTATAAATATTCTCAAACTAACTCATTAGGTCTTTATAATGATTTTTGTATTCATAATGTTAATGTACATTTGTCCCCCACGAAACTAAAACTGAATATTACTTGATTACCATGCATAAATCTGGTATCATTGGAAAGCTTGTTTTCCCCCTATTGCATTATTATGACATTTGTTATGAATATTTAACATGACATGTGCATTACACTCGAATATGCTGGTAAAGTACATTAATATTGTCAACAGTGTACTCTTCCTTTGTTGGGAGAACAAAGTGTATTGAATAATGTTGAGACGGTCATGCATGTCATTTTAGTGTATTATTCTTTTCTGTGGAGGATGAAATGTGTCTTTATGATTTTGAGGTGGTGCAATAACAAGGTAGAACTTCATTTTGGGGAATTCCGGCTTCAAGTAGGCCGATTGCGCGGGCATTTTCGAAATTTGATAAATGCTGCATCATTAACATGAACAAATGACCACTCAGTCAAAAATAAGAACTCAATTGACCAAACCCAAAGATCATTGAAGACACTTTGTATTGTCCAAACAAAAGAAGAATTCCTTATTATATTTGTGACCAGTTAAAAATCATTCCATCCTACAGAGAACATGACAATACTCTACTGATTGCGTGATGGCCTCAACATCATTCATAAAACAACTTTTTTTCTCCCAATGACATGAGCAATCAATGTTGACGATACCAATGCATTTTGCAACATTTCATGTCTGACTTTGCAGCGTAATCGGGTGTCATGCACAGTCCATGATAACATCTTCATATTAACAAATGTCATATCAGTGTAAAGGAGTGAACGCAACCTTTTTAATGATACAGAATTTATCAATGGTAATGAAGTAATAGGAGAGATATGAACGCTCAAACTTGAATTGCGGAACGTTTTGTGAGGGGTTTATATTACACAAGTTGTTTATGCGTGAGTGAATACACTGTAATTTAAATGACTAAACCACTCACGTGTTATACAAGTACGATTAATTGTTCCATCATTTTTGGACTAGATGCGGTTTCTCGGCCTGATGGAGAGGGAATCCAAACTTCGAACACTTCATTCAAAAGTCAAGCATCACGCGGTTCTGATGAGCCAACAGAAACATCGAAATTAATAAAGACAGGTAAACAATAACCCTATGTAGTACAGGGTGACTGTCCTTGAATCATGGCATTTTAACTTGTTTATTTATACAATACACTTTTGCGACTCAACCAATTACTCGAATGTAGTAGTGTTTGAAGCCATCAGTACTATCTTCATTGGGCAATTCGTATAACATCATTTGTATATCGGTTTCCTTGCCTTATCTTTGTATGTGTGAGTACGTGTGTAGGTTGCCCTTTGAAAGTGTGCTTTTAATATGCTGATGTACTGCTTCCTTCGTGAATTGGATTGTTCTGTATCTCCCTAATGCTTATTTTGGATGTCTGGATGTTATTTTGATTGACTATGTAAATTATCAAGAGGCTGTGAAGTTTCTATTTTGGAGTTTTTCCACTTGTCATGTAGTTGACTAGTTATTGGCCCTATGATGGCTTTAACATCATTCATAAAACAACTTTTTTCTCCCAGTGACATGAGAAATCACTGTTGACAATACCAATGCATTTTGCAACATTTCACGTCTGACTTTGCAGCGTAATCGGGTGTCACAGCACAGTCCATGATAACATCTTCATAACAAATGTCATATCAGTGTAAAGGAGTGAACGCAACCTTTTTAATGATACAGAATTTATCAATGGTAATGAAGTAATAGGAGAGATATGAACGCTCAAACTTGAATTGCGGAACGTTTTGTGAGGGGTTTATATTACACAAGTTGTTTATGCGTGAGTGAATACACTGTAATTTAAATTACTAAACCACTCACGTGTTATAAAAGTACGATTAATTGTTCCATCATTTTTGGACTAGAAGCGGTTTCTCGGCCTGATGGAGAGGGGATCCAAACTTCGAACACTTCATTCAAAGGTCAAGCATCACGCGGTTCTGATGAGCCAACAGGAACATCGAAATTAATAAAGACAGGTAAACAATAACCCTATGTAGTACAGGGTGACTGTCCTTGAATCATGGCATTTTAACTTGTTTTTTTTATACAATACACTTTTGCGTCTCAACCAATTACTCGAATGTAGTAGTGTTTGAAGCCATCAGTACTATCTTCATTGGGCTATTCGTATAACATCATTTGTATATCGGTTTCCTTGCCTTATCTTTGTATGTGTGAGTACGTGTGTAGGTTGCCCTTTGAAAGAGTGCTTTTAATATGCTGATGTACTGCTTCCTTCGTGAATTGGATTGTTCTGTATCTCCCTAATTCTTATTTGGGATGTCTGGATGTTATTTTGATTGACTATGTAAATTATCAAGAGGCTGTGAAGTTTCTATTTTGGAGTTTTTCCACTTGTCATGTAGTTGACTAGTTATTGGCCCTATGATGGCCTCAACATCATTCATAAAACAACTTTTTTCTCCCAATGACATGAGAAATCACTGTTGACAATACCAATGCATTTTGGAACATTTCACGTCTGACTTTGCAGCGTAATCGGGTGTCATGCACAGTCCATGATAACATCTTCATAACAAATGTCATATCAGTGTAAAGGAGTGAACGCAACCTTTTTAATGATACAGAATTTATAAATGGTAATGAAGTAATAGGAGAAATATGAACGCTCAAACTTGAATTGCGGAACGTTTTGTGAGGGGTTTATATTACACAAGTTGTTTATGCGTGAGTGAATACACTGTAATTTAAATGACTAAACCACTCACGTGTTATACAAGTACGATTAATTGTTCCATCATTTTTGGACTAGATGTTGTTTCTCGGCCTGATGGAGAGGGGATCCAAATTTCGAACACTTCATTCAAAGTTCAAGCATCACGCGGTTCTGATGAGCCAACAGAAACATCGAAAGGAATAGAGACAGGTGAACAATAACCCTATGTAGTACAGGGTGACTGTCCTTGAATCATGGCATTTCAACGTGTTTATTTATACAATACACTTTTGCGACTCAACTAATTACTCGAATGTAGTAGTGTTTGAAGCCATCAGTACTATCTTCATTGGGCAATTCGTATAAGGGCCATTCTTTGAAAAGTGAAACTTTTTCGGAAAAATTGAAGTTTTATTTTTCTGTAGTTTTATTCCATTTTTGGAATGATCCATGTGTAAAGTTTCATGAAATACATGATTTTAAGTTTAAAATGAAACTTGTTTACTCATTTGCATAAATGTACATATTTCAATATTTTTCTAATAATCATAATTCAGAAAATAATCAAGATATCAAAAGGATAATTAGCAAGCTCATTCTTCTCACTTTCCTGTACAGGTTGATACCAACTTTGTAAAAATTCAACCTTTCATTCTTTTCTAAACCCGATATTATAAAATTCCCATTTTTCCATTCATATTGTACATGTCACACACGTGACCACCCCAAAATGTCACACACGTGACCAGACGTTGCCACATAATTAAGTACTATAAAAAACAACGGTTTGATATAATTCTCATTCATTGCTATTGTTGTAATTACAAATGTATAGTACTTCTCTGGTAATAAGATGAACATTATAGCTATTCATATTTTAAAGAATTTTCCAAATGAAATTTAGTTATGAAAAAAGCGCTCCGTGCGAAGTCACACACGTGACCCATGCCATTTGACCTCTGACATTGAGTTACGTAATCCTTATAAAATCTTTTGTGTTAAGTTTGAAAGACTACAACATATTCAAGTCACATATGAAGTAAAAATCATTATAGTCTCATACTTACTGAAATATAAGCATCCCATTTCAAAATTTGTCATGTTTTGGGTCACACACGTGACCAGGAATGGCCCATAACACCATTTGTATATCGATTTCCTTGCTTTATCTTTGTACGTGTGAGTACGTGTGTAGGTTGCCCTTTGAAAGTGTGCTTTTAATATGCTGATGTACTGCTTCCTCCGTGAATTGGATTGTTCTGTATCTCCCTAATGCTTATTTTGGATGTCTGGATGTTATTTTGATTGACTATGTAAATTATCAAGAGGCTGTGAAGTTTCTATTTTGGAATTTTTTCACTTGTCATGTAGTTGACTAGTTATTGGCCCTATCATCAGTGCACAACTTTAGTATGGTCTTAACGCACAGTTATGAGATAATCCTGATATTTGTTGCTAAAAACATAATAATATAAATTTTACAAAACAAAGCGTTACGAATTTGTACACATTCTGATTACTTAGCAAACACTACACCTATTTCAAAAAAGCTGAAAACTCTCAAAGTAAATGATAATTTTGTATATACATTTTTCCAATAACTATTTTCATGCATAAATATTCTCGAACTAACTCATTAGGTCTTTATAATGATTTTTGTATTCATAATGTTAATGTACATTTGTCCCCCACGAAACTAAAACTGAATATTACTTGATTACCATGCATAAATCTGGTATCATTGGAAAGCTTGTTTTCCCCCTATTGCATTATTATGACATTTGTTATGAATATTTAACATGACATGTGCATTACACTCGAATATGCTGGTAAAGTACATTAATATTGTCAACAGTGTACTCTTCCTTTGTTGGGAGAACAAAGTGTATTGAATAATGTTGAGACGGTCATGCATGTCATTTTAGTGTATTATTCTTTTCTGTGGAGGATGAAATGTGTCTTTATGATTTTGAGGTGGTGCAATAACAAGGTAGAACTTCATTTTGGGGAATTCCGGCTTCAAGTAGGCCGATTGCGCGGGCATTTTGGAAATTTGATAAATGCTGCATCATTAACATGAACAAATGACCACTCAGTCAAAAATAAGAACTCAATTGACCAAACCCAAAGATCATTGAAGACACTTTGTATTGTCCAAACAAAAGAAGAATTCCTTATTATATTTGTGACCAGTTAAAAATCATTCCATCCTACAGAGAACATGACAATACTCTACTGATTGCGTGATGGCCTCAACATCATTCATAAAACAACTTTTTTCTCCCAATGACATGAGCAATCAATGTTGACGATACCAATGCATTTTGCAACATTTCATGTCTGACTTTGCAGCGTAATCGGGTGTCATGCACAGTCCATGATAACATCTTCATATTAACAAATGTCATATCAGTGTAAAGGAGTGAACGCAACCTTTTTAATGATACAGAATTTATCAATGGTAATGAAGTAATAGGAGATATATGAACGCTCAAACTTGAATTGCGGAACGTTTTGTGAGGGGTTTATATTACACAAGTTGTTTATGCGTGAGTGAATACACTGTAATTTAAATGACTAAACCACTCACGTGTTATACAAGTACGATTAATTGTTCCATCATTTTTGGACTAGATGCGGTTTCTCGGCCTGATGGAGAGGGAATCCAAACTTCGAACACTTCATTCAAAAGTCAAGCATCACGCGGTTCTGATGAGCCAACAGAAACATCGAAATTAATAAAGACAGGTAAACAATAACCCTATGTAGTACAGGGTGACTGTCCTTGAATCATGGCATTTTAACTTGTTTATTTATACAATACACTTTTGCGACTCAACCAATTACTCGAATGTAGTAGTGTTTGAAGCCATCAGTACTATCTTCATTGGGCAATTCGTATAACATCATTTGTATATCGGTTTCCTTGCCTTATCTTTGTATGTGTGAGTACGTGTGTAGGTTGCCCTTTGAAAGTGTGCTTTTAATATGCTGATGTACTGCTTCCTTCGTGAATTGGATTGTTCTGTATCTCCCTAATGCTTATTTTGGATGTCTGGATGTTATTTTGATTGACTATGTAAATTATCAAGAGGCTGTGAAGTTTCTATTTTGGAGTTTTTCCACTTGTCATGTAGTTGACTAGTTATTGGCCCTATGATGGCTTTAACATCATTCATAAAACAACTTTTTTCTCCCAGTGACATGAGAAATCACTGTTGACAATACCAATGCATTTTGCAACATTTCACGTCTGACTTTGCAGCGTAATCGGGTGTCACAGCACAGTCCATGATAACATCTTCATAACAAATGTCATATCAGTGTAAAGGAGTGAACGCAACCTTTTTAATGATACAGAATTTATCAATGGTAATGAAGTAATAGGAGAGATATGAACGCTCAAACTTGAATTGCGGAACGTTTTGTGAGGGGTTTATATTACACAAGTTGTTTATGCGTGAGTGAATACACTGTAATTTAAATTACTAAACCACTCACGTGTTATAAAAGTACGATTAATTGTTCCATCATTTTTGGACTAGAAGCGGTTTCTCGGCCTGATGGAGAGGGGATCCAAACTTCGAACACTTCATTCAAAGGTCAAGCATCACGCGGTTCTGATGAGCCAACAGGAACATCGAAATTAATAAAGACAGGTAAACAATAACCCTATGTAGTACAGGGTGACTGTCCTTGAATCATGGCATTTTAACTTGTTTTTTTTATACAATACACTTTTGCGTCTCAACCAATTACTCGAATGTAGTAGTGTTTGAAGCCATCAGTACTATCTTCATTGGGCTATTGGTATAACATCATTTGTATATCGGTTTCCTTGCCTTATCTTTGTATGTGTGAGTACGTGTGTAGGTTGCCCTTTGAAAGAGTGCTTTTAATATGCTGATGTACTGCTTCCTTCGTGAATTGGATTGTTCTGTATCTCCCTAATTCTTATTTGGGATGTCTGGATGTTATTTTGATTGACTATGTAAATTATCAAGAGGCTGTGAAGTTTCTATTTTGGAGTTTTTCCACTTGTCATGTAGTTGACTAGTTATTGGCCCTATGATGGCCTCAACATCATTCATAAAACAACTTTTTTCTCCCAATGACATGAGAAATCACTGTTGACAATACCAATGCATTTTGGAACATTTCACGTCTGACTTTGCAGCGTAATCGGGTGTCATGCACAGTCCATGATAACATCTTCATAACAAATGTCATATCAGTGTAAAGGAGTGAACGCAACCTTTTTAATGATACAGAATTTATAAATGGTAATGAAGTAATAGGAGAGATATGAACGCTCAAACTTGAATTGCGGAACGTTTTGTGAGGGGTTTATATTACACAAGTTGTTTATGCGTGAGTGAATACACTGTAATTTAAATGACTAAACCACTCACGTGTTATACAAGTACGATTAATTGTTCCATCATTTTTGGACTAGATGTTGTTTCTCGGCCTGATGGAGAGGGGATCCAAATTTCGAACACTTCATTCAAAGTTCAAGCATCACGCGGTTCTGATGAGCCAACAGAAACATCGAAAGGAATAGAGACAGGTGAACAATAACCCTATGTAGTACAGGGTGACTGTCCTTGAATCATGGCATTTCAACGTGTTTATTTATACAATACACTTTTGCGACTCAACTAATTACTCGAATGTAGTAGTGTTTGAAGCCATCAGTACTATCTTCATTGGGCAATTCGTATAAGGGCCATTCTTTGAAAAGTGAAACTTTTTCGGAAAAATTGAAGTTTTATTTTTCTGTAGTTTTATTCCATTTTTGGAATGATCCATGTGTAAAGTTTCATGAAATACATGATTTTAAGTTTAAAATGAAACTTGTTTACTCATTTGCATAAATGTACATATTTCAATATTTTTCTAATAATCATAATTCAGAAAATAATCAAGATATCAAAAGGATAATTAGCAAGCTCATTCTTCTCACTTTCCTGTACAGGTTGATACCAACTTTGTAAAAATTCAACCTTTCATTCTTTTCTAAACCCGATATTATAAAATTCCCATTTTTCCATTCATATTGTACATGTCACACACGTGACCACCCCAAAATGTCACACACGTGACCAGACGTTGCCACATAATTAAGTACTATAAAAAACAACGGTTTGATATAATTCTCATTCATTGCTATTGTTGTAATTACAAATGTATAGTACTTCTCTGGTAATAAGATGAACATTATAGCTATTCATATTTTAAAGAATTTTCCAAATGAAATTTAGTTATGAAAAAAGCGCTCCGTGCGAAGTCACACACGTGACCCATGCCATTTGACCTCTGACATTGAGTTACGTAATCCTTATAAAATCTTTTGTGTTAAGTTTGAAAGACTACAACATATTCAAGTCACATATGAAGTAAAAATCATTATAGTCTCATACTTACTGAAATATAAGCATCCCATTTCAAAATTTGTCATGTTTTGGGTCACACACGTGACCAGGAATGGCCCATAACACCATTTGTATATCGATTTCCTTGCTTTATCTTTGTACGTGTGAGTACGTGTGTAGGTTGCCCTTTGAAAGTGTGCTTTTAATATGCTGATGTACTGCTTCCTCCGTGAATTGGATTGTTCTGTATCTCCCTAATGCTTATTTTGGATGTCTGGATGTTATTTTGATTGACTATGTAAATTATCAAGAGGCTGTGAAGTTTCTATTTTGGAATTTTTTCACTTGTCATGTAGTTGACTAGTTATTGGCCCTATCATCAGTGCACAACTTTAGTATGGTCTTAACGCACAGTTATGAGATAATCCTGATATTTGTTGCTAAAAACATAATAATATAAATTTTACAAAACAAAGCGTTACGAATTTGTACACATTCTGATTACTTAGCAAACACTACACCTATTTCAAAAAAGCTGAAAACTCTCAAAGTAAATGATAATGTTGTATATACATTTTTCCAATAACTATTTTCATGCATAAATATTCTCGAACTAACTCATTAGGTCTTTATAATGATTTTTGTATTCATAATGTTAATGTACATTTGTCCCCCACGAAAATAAAACTGAATATTACTTTATTACCATGCATTAATCTGGTATCATTGGAAAGCTTGTTTTCCCCCTATTGCATTAATATGACATTCGTTATGAATATTTAGCATGAAATGTGCATGACACTCGATTATGCTGGTAAAGTACATTAATATTGTCTACAGTGTACTCTTCCTTTGTTGGGAGAACAAAGTGTATTGAATGATGTTGAGGCGGTCATGCATGTCATTTTAGTGTATTATTCTTTTCTGTGGAGGATGAAATGTGTCTTTATGATTTTGAGGTGGTGCAATAACAAGGTAGAACTTCATTTTGGGGAATTCCAGCTTCAAGTAGGCCGATTGCGCTGGCATTTTGGACATTTGATAGATATATGCTGCATCATTAACATGAACAAATGACCACTCAGTAAAAAATAAGAACTCAATTGACCAAACCCAAAGATCATTGAAGACACTTTGTATTGTCCAAACAAAAGAAGAATTCCTTATTATATTTGTGACCACTTAAAAATCATTCCATCCTACACCGAAAATGACAATACTCTAATGATTGCGTGATGGCCTCAACATCATTCATAAAACAACTTTTTTCTCCCAATGACATGAGAAATCACTGTTGACAATACCAATGCATTTTGCAACATTTCACGTCTGACTCTGCAGCGTAATCGGGTGTCATGCACAGTCCATGATAACATCTTCATAACAAATGTCATATCAGTGTAAAGGAGTGAACGCAACCTTTTTAATGATACAGAATTTATAAATGGTAATTAAGTAATAGGAGAGATATGAACGCTCAAATTTTAATTGCGGAACGTGTTGTGAGGGGTTTATATTACACAAGTTGTTTATGCGTAAGTGAATACACTGTAATTTAAATTACTAAACCACTCACGTGTTATAAAAGTACGATTAATTGTTCCATCATTTTTGGACTAGATGCGGTTTCTCGGCCTGATGGAGAGGGGATCCAAACTTCGAACACTTCATTCAAAGGTCAAGCATCACGCGGTTCTGATGAGCCAACAGGAACATCGAAATTAATAAAGACAGGTAAACAATAACCCTATGTAGTACAGGGTGACTGTCCTTGAATCATGGCATTTTAACTTGTTTATTTATACAATACTCTTTTGCGACTCAACCAATTACTCGAATGTAGTAGTGTTTGAAGCCATCAGTACTATCTTCATTGGGCTATTCGTATAACATCATTTGTATATCGGTTTCCTTATCTTATCTTTGTATGTGTGAGTACGTGTGTAGGTTGCCCTTTGAAAGAGTGCTTTTAATATGCTGATGTACTGCTTCCTTTGTGAATTGGATTGTTCTGTATCTCCCTAATTCTTATTTGGGATGTCTGGATGTTATTTTGATTGACTATGTAAATTATCAAGAGGCTGTGAAGTTTCTATTTTGGAGTTTGTCCACTTGTCATAGTAGTTGACTAGTTATTGGCCCTATCATCAGTGCACAACTTTAGTACGGTCTTAACGCACAGTTATGGGATAATCCTGATATTTGTTGCTAAAAACATAATAATTTAAATTTTACAAAACAAAGCGTTACGAATTTGTACACATTCTGATTATTTAGCAAACACTACACCTATTTCAAAAAAGCTGAAAACTCTCAAAGTAATGATAATTTTGTATGCAAATTTGTCAAAGAACTATTTTCATGTATAAATATTCTCAAACTAACTCATTAGGTCTTTATAATGATTTTTGTATTCATAATGTTAATGTACATTTGTCCCCCACGAAACTAAAACTGAATATTACTTTATTACCATGCATAAATCTTGTATCATTGGAAAGCTTGTTTTCCCCCTATTGCATTATTATGACATTTGTTATGAATATTTAACATGACATGTGCATGACACTCGAATATGCTGGTAAAGTACATTAATATTGTCAACAGTGTACTCTTCCTTTGTTGGGAGAACAAAGTGTATTGAATGATGTTGAGGCGGTCATGCATGTCATGTTAGTGTATTATCCTTTTCTGTGGAGGATGAAATGTGTCTTTATGATTTTGAGGTGGTGCAATAACAAGGTAGAACTTCATTTTGGGGAATTCCGGCTTCAAGTAGGCCGATTGCGCGGGCATTTCCGAAATTTGATAAATGCTGCATCATTAACATGAACAAATGACCACTCAGTCAAAAATAAGAACTCAATTGACCAAACCCAAAGATCATTGAAGACACTTTGTATTGTCCAAACAAAAGAAGAATTCCTTATTATATTTGTGACCACTTAAAAATCATTCCATCCTACAGAGAACATGACAATACTCTACTGATTGCGTGATGGCCTCAACATCATTCATAAAACAACTTTTTTCTCCCAATGACATGAGCAATCAATGTTGACGATACCAATGCATTTTGCAACATTTCATGTCTGACTTTGCAGCGTAATCGGGTGTCATGCACAGTCCATGATAACATCTTCATATTAACAAATGTCATATCAGTGTAAAGGAGTGAAAGCAACCTTTTTAATGATACAGAATTTATCAATGGTAATGAAGTAATAGGAGAGATATGAACGCTCAAACTTGAATTGCGGAACGTTTTGTTAGGGGTTTATATTACACAAGTTGTTTATGCGTGAGTGAATACACTGTAATTTAAATGACTAAACCACTCACGTGTTATACAAGTACGATTAATTGTTCAATCATTTTTGGACTAGATGCGGTTTCTCGGCCTGATGAAGAGGGAATCCAAACTTCGAACACTTCATTCAAAAGTCAAGCATCACGCGGTTCTGATGAGCCAACAGAAACATCGAAAGGAATAAAGACAGGTAAACAATAACCCTATGTAGTACAGGGTGACTGTCCTTGAATCATGGCATTTTAACTTGTTTATTTATACAATACACTTTTGCGACTCAACCAATTACTCGAATGTAGTAGTATTTGAAGCCATCACTACTATCTTCATCGGGCAATTCGTATAACATTATTTGTATATCGGTTTCCTTGCTTTATCTTTGTACATGTGAGTACGTGTGTAGGTTGCCCTTTGAAAGTGTGCTTTTAATATGCTGATGTACTGCTTCCTCCGTGAATTGGATTGTTCTGTATCTCCCTAATGCTTATTTTGGATGTCTTTGATGTTATTTTGATTGACTATGTAAATTATCAAGAGGCTGTGAAGTTTCTATTTTGGAATTTGTTCACTTGTCATGTAGTTGACTAGTTATTGGCCCTATCATCAGTCCACAACTTTAGTACGGTCTTAACGCACAGTTATGGGATAATCCTGATATTTGTTGCAAAAAACATAATAATTTAAATTTTACAAAACAAAGCGTTACGAATTTGTACACATTCTGATTACTTAGCAAACACTACACCTATTTCAAAAAAGCTGAAAACTCTCAAAGTAATGATAATTTTGTATGCAAATTTGTCAAAGAACTATTTTCATGTATAAATATTCTCAAACTAACTCATTAGGTCTTTATAATGATTTTTGTATTCATAATGTTAATGTACATTTGTCCCCCACGAAACTAAAACTGAATATTACTTTATTACCATGCATAAATCTGGTATCATTGGAAAGCTTGTTTTCCCCCTATTGCATTATTATGACATTTGTTATGAATATTTAACATGACATGTGCATGACACTCGAATATGCTGGTAAAGTACATTAATATTGTCAACAGTGTACTCTTCCTTTGTTGGGAGAACAAAGTGTATTGAATGATGGTGAGGCGGTCATGCATGTCATTTTAGTGTATTATTCTTTTCTGTGGAGGATGAAATGTGTCTTTATGATTTTGAGGTGGTGCAATAACAAGGTAGAACTTCATTTTGGGGAATTCCGGCTTCAAGTAGGCCGATTGCGCGGGCATTTTGGAAATTTGATAAATACTGCATCATTAACATGAACAAATGACCACTCAGTCAAAAATAAGAACTCAATTGACCAAACCCAAAGATCATTGAAGACACTTTGTATTGTCCAAACAAAAGAAGAATTCCTTATTATATTTGTGACCACTTAAAAATCATTCCATCCTACAGAGAACATGACAATACTCTACTGATTGCGTGATGGCCTCAACATCATTCATAAAACAACTTTTTTCTCCCAATGACATGAGCAATCAATGTTGACGATACCAATGCATTTTGCAACATTTCATGTCTGACTTTGCAGCGTAATCGGGTGTCATGCACAGTCCATGATAACATCTTCATATTAACAAATGTCATATCAGTGTAAAGGAGTGAACGCAACCTTTTTAATGATACAGAATTTATCAATGGTAATGAAGTAATAGGAGAGATATGAACGCTCAAACTTGAATTGCGGAACGTTTTGTGAGGGGTTTATATTACACAAGTTGTTTATGCGTGAGTGAATACACTGTAATTTAAATTACTAAACCACTCACGTGTTATACAAGTACGATTAATTGTTCAATCATTTTTGGACTAGATGCGGTTTCTCGGCCTGATGGAGAGGGAATCCAAACTTCGAACACTTCATTCAAAAGTCAAGCATCACGCGGTTCTGATGAGCCAACAGAAACATCGAAAGGAATAAAGACAGGTAAACAATAACCCTATGTAGTACAGGGTGATTGTCCTTGAATCATGGCATTTTAACTTGTTTATTTATACAATACTCTTTTGCGACTCAACCAATTACTCGAATGTAGTAGTGTTTGAAGCCATCAGTACTATCTTCATTGGGCTATTCGTATAACATCATTTGTATATCGGTTTCCTTGCCTTATCTTTGTATGTGTGAGTACGTGTGTAGGTTGCCCTTTGAAAGAGTGCTTTTAATATGCTGATGTACTGCTTCCTTTGTGAATTGGATTGTTCTGTATCTCCCTAATTCTTATTTGGGATGTCTGGATGTTATTTTGATTGACTATGTAAATTATCAAGAGGCTGTGAAGTTTCTATTTTGGAGTTTGTCCACTTGTCATAGTAGTTGACTAGTTATTGGCCCTATGATGGCCTCAACATCATTCATAAAACAACTTTTTTCTCCCAATGACATGATGAATCACTGTTGACAATACCAATGCATTTCGGAACATTTCACGTCTGACTTTGCAGCGTAATCGGGTGTCATGCACAGTCCATGATAACATCTTCATAACAAATGTCATATCAGTGTAAAAGAGTGAACGCAACCTTTTTAATGATACAGAATTTATAAATGGTAATGAAGTAATAGGAGAGATATGAACGCTCAAACATGAATTGCGGAACGTTTTGTGAGGGGTTTATATTACACAAGTTGTTTATGCGTGAGTGAATACACTGTAATTTAAATTTCTAAACCACTCACGTGTTATACAAGTACGATTAATTGTTCCATCATTTTTGGACTAGATGCTGTTTCTCGGCCTGATGGAGAGGGGATCCAAACTTCGAACACTTCATTCAAAGGTCAAGCATCACGCGGTTCTGATGAGCCAACAGGAACATCGAAATTAATAAAGACAGGTAAACAATAACCCTATGTAGTACAGGGTGACTGTCCTTGAATCATGGCATTTTAACTTGTTTATTTATACAATACACGTTTGCGACTCAACCAATTACTCGAATGTAGTAGTGTTTGAAGCCATCAGTACTATCTTCATTGGGCTATTCGTATAACATCATTTGTATATCGGTTTCCTTGCCTTATCTTTGTATGTGTGAGTACGTGTGTAGGTTGCCCTTTGAAAGAGTGCTTTTAATATGCTGATGTACTGCTTCCTTCGTGAATTGGATTGTTCTGTATCTCCCTAATTCTTATTTGGGATGTCTGGATGTTATTTTGATTGACTATGTAAATTATCAAGAGGCTGTGAAGTTTCTATTTTGGAGTTTTTCATGTAGTTGACTAGTTATTGGCCCTATGATGGCCTCAACATCATTCATAAAACAACTTTTTTTCTCCCAATGACATGAGAAATCACTGTTGACAATACCAATGCATTTTGGAACATTTCACGTCTGACTTTGCAGCGTAATCGGGTGTCATGCACAGTCCATGATAACATCTTCATAACAAATGTCATATCAGTGTAAAGGAGTGAACGCAACCTTTTTAATGATACAGAGTTTATAAATGGTAATGAAGTAATAGGAGAGATATGAACGCTCAAACTTGAATTGCGGAACGTTTTGTGAGGGGTTTATATTACACAAGTTGTTTATGCGTGAGTGAATACACTGTAATTTAAATTACTAAACCACTCACGTGTTATACAAGTACGATTAATTGTTCCATCATTTTTGGACTAGATGCTGTTTCTCGGCCTGATGGAGAGGGGATCCAAATTTCGAACACTTCATTCAAAGGTCAAGCATCACGCGGTTCTGATGAGCCAACAGAAACATCGAAAGGAATAGAGACAGGTAAACAATAACCCTATGTAGTACAGGGTGACTGTCCTTGAATCATGCCCTTTTAACGTGTTTATTTATACAATACACTTTTGCGACTCAACCAATTACTCGAATGTAGTAGTGTTTGAAGCCATCACTACTATCTTCATTGGGCAATTCGTATAACACCATTTGTATATCGGTTTCCTTGCCTTATCTTTGTATGTGTGAGTACGTGTGTAGGTTGCCCTTTGAAAGTCTGCTTTTAATATGCTGATGTACTGCTTCCTTCGTGAATTGGATTGTTCTGTATCTCCCTAATGCTTATTTTGGATGTCTGGATGTTTTTTTGATTGACTATGTAAATTATCAACGTGGTGTGGCAAGATCGGTAGAGCGCGCGCTTTCTGATCTCGAGATCCCGAGTTCGAACCCAGCTCACTCCGTTTGTCCTTCAGCAAGACAATTAATCCACATTGCTGCTCTCTACCCAGGAGTATAAATGGGTACTTGGTCGGGTGTTAATTAGCCTTCAGCGCCCGGTGGGCTGCTGGGCTAGTATGCTCCCCAGGGAGTTGAGATGGTGCGCAAGATAATTGTGCGGGTTTGACCTGTACCTGATGACCAAGGGTAATAATAAAGCGCTTAGAAACATTGTATTAAGCGCTATATAAATGTAATATATTATTTATTATTATTATTATCAAGAGGCTGTGAAATTTCAATTTTGGAGTTTTTCCACTTGTCATGTAGTTGACTAGTTATTGGCCCTATCATCAGTGCACAACTTTAGTACGGTCTTAACGCACAGTTATGGGATAATCCTGATATTTGTTGCTAAAAACATAATAATTTAAATTTTACAAAACAAAGCGTTACGAATTTGTACACATTCTAATTACTTAGCAAACACTACACCTATTTCAAAAAAGCTGAAAACTCTCAAAGTAATGATAATTTTGTATGCAAATTTGTCAAAGAACTATTTTCATGTATAAATATTCTCAAACTAACTCATTAGGTCTTTATAATGATTTTTGTATTCATAATGTTAATGTACATTTGTCCCCCACGAAACTAAAACTGAATATTACTTTATTACCATGCATAAATCTGGTATCATTGGAAAGCTTGTTTTCCCCCTATTGCATTATTATGACATTTGTTATGAATATTTAACATGACATGTGCATGACACTCGAATATGCTGGTAAAGTACATTAATATTGTCAACAGTGTACTCTTCCTTTGTTGGGAGAACAAAGTGTATTGAATGATGTTGAGGCGGTCATGCATGTCATTTTAGTGTATTATTCTTTTCTGTGGAGGATGAAATGTGTCTTTATGATTTTGAGGTGGTGCAATAACAAGGTAGAACTTCATTTTGGGGAATTCCGGCTTCAAGTAGGCCGATTGCGCGGGCATTTCCGAAATTTGATAAATGCTGCATCATTAACATGAACAAATGACCACTCAGTCAAAAATAAGAACTCAATTGACCAAACCCAAAGATCATTGAAGACACTTTGTATTGTCCAAACAAAAGAAGAATTCCTTATTATATTTGTGACCACTTAAAAATCATTCCATCCTACAGAGAACATGACAATACTCTACTGATTGCGTGATGGCCTCAACATCATTCATAAAACAACTTTTTTCTCCCAATGACATGAGCAATCAATGTTGACGATACCAATGCATTTTGCAACATTTCATGTCTGACTTTGCAGCGTAATCGGGTGTCATGCACAGTCCATGATAACATCTTCATATTAACAAATGTCATATCAGTGTAAAGGAGTGAAAGCAACCTTTTTAATGATACAGAATTTATCAATGGTAATGAAGTAATAGGAGAGATATGAACGCTCAAACTTGAATTGCGGAACGTTTTGTGAGGGGTTTATATTACACAAGTTGTTTATGCGTGAGTGAATACACTGTAATTTAAATGACTAAACCACTCACGTGTTATACAAGTACGATTAATTGTTCAATCATTTTTGGACTAGATGCGGTTTCTCGGCCTGATGGAGAGGGAATCCAAACTTCGAACACTTCATTCAAAAGTCAAGCATCACGCGGTTCTGATGAGCCAACAGAAACATCGAAAGGAATAAAGACAGGTAAACAATAACCCTATGTAGTACAGGGTGACTGTCCTTGAATCATGGCATTTTAACTTGTTTATTTATACAATACACTTTTGCGACTCAACCAATTACTCGAATGTAGTAGTATTTGAAGCCATCACTACTATCTTCATCGGGCAATTCGTATAACATTATTTGTATATCGGTTTCCTTGCTTTATCTTTGTACATGTGAGTACGTGTGTAGGTTGCCCTTTGAAAGTGTGCTTTTAATATGCTGATGTACTGCTTCCTCCGTGAATTGGATTGTTCTGTATCTCCCTAATGCTTATTTTGGATGTCTGGATGTTATTTTGATTGACTATGTAAATTATCAAGAGGCTGTGAAGTTTCTATTTTGGAATTTTTTCACTTGTCATGTAGTTGACTAGTTATTGCCCCTATCATCAGTGCACAACTTTAGTACGGTCTTAACGCACAGTTATGGGATAATCCTGATATTTGTTGCTAAAAACATAATAATTTAAATTTTACAAAACAAAGCGTTACGAATTTGTACACATTCTGATTATTTAGCAAACACTACACCTATTTCAAAAAAGCTGAAAACTCTCAAAGTAATGATAATTTTGTATGCAAATTTGTCAAAGAACTATTTTCATGTATAAATATTCTCAAACTAACTCATTAGGTCTTTATAATGATTTTTGTATTCATAATGTTAATGTACATTTGTCCCCCACGAAACTAAAACTGAATATTACTTTATTACCATGCATAAATCTGGTATCATTGGAAAGCTTGTTTACCCCCTATTGCATTATTATGACATTTGTTATGAATATTTAACATGACATGTGCATGACACTCGAATATGCTGGTAAAGTACATTAATATTGTCAACAGTGTACTCTTCCTTTGTTGGGAGAACAAAGTGTATTGAATGATGTTGAGGCGGTCATGCATGTCATTTTAGTGTATTATTCTTTTCTGTGGAGGATGAAATGTGTCTTTATGATTTTGAGGTGGTGCAATAACAAGGTAGAACTTCATTTTGGGGAATTCCGGCTTCAAGTAGGCCGATTGCGCGGGCATTTTGGAAATTTGATAAATGCTGCATCATTAACATGAACAAATGACCACTCAGTCAAAAATAAGAACTCAATTGACCAAACCCAAAGATCATTGAAGACACTTTGTATTGTCCAAACAAAAGAAGAATTCCTTATTATATTTGTGACCACTTAAAAATCATTCCATCCTACAGAGAACATGACAATACTCTACTGATTGCGTGATGGCCTCAACATCATTCATAAAACAACTTTTTTCTCCCAATGACATGAGCAATCAATGTTGACGATACCAATGCATTTTGCAACATTTCATGTCTGACTTTGCAGCGTAATCGGGTGTCATGCACAGTCCATGATAACATCTTCATATTAACAAATGTCATATCAGTGTAAAGGAGTGAACACAACCTTTTTAATGATACAGAATTTATCAATGGTAATGAAGTAATAGGAGAGATATGAACGCTCAAACTTGAATTGCGGAACGTTTTGTGAGGGGTTTATATTACACAAGTTGTTTATGCGTGAGTGAATACACTGTAATTTAAATTACTAAACCACTCACGTGTTATACAAGTACGATTAATTGTTCAATCATTTTTGGACTAGATGCGGTTTCTCGGCCTGATGGAGAGGGAATCCAAACCAAACTTCGAACACTTCATTCAAAAGTCAAGCATCACGCGGTTCTGATGAGCCAACAGAAACATCGAAAGGAATAAAGACAGGTAAACAATAACCCTATGTAGTACAGGGTGATTGTCCTTGAATCATGGCATTTTAACTTGTTTATTTATACAATACACTTTTGCGACTCAACCAATTACTCGAATGTAGTAGTATTTGAAGCCATCACTACTATCTTCATCGGGCAATTCGTATAACATTATTTGTATATCGGTTTCCTTGCTTTATCTTTGTACATGTGAGTACGTGTGTAGGTTGCCCTTTGAAAGTGTGCTTTTAATATGCTGATGTACTGCTTCCTCCGTGAATTGGATTGTTCTGTATCTCCCTAATGCTTATTTTGGATGTCTTTGATGTTATTTTGATTGACTATGTAAATTATCAAGAGGCTGTGAAGTTTCTATTTTGGAATTTTTTCACTTGTCATGTAGTTGACTAGTTATTGGCCCTATCATCAGTGCACAACTTTAGTACGGTCTTAACGCACAGTTATGGGATAATCCTGATATTTGTTGCAAAAAACATAATAATTTAAATTTTACAAAACAAAGCGTTACGAATTCGTACACATTCTGATTACTTAGCAAACACTACACCTATTTCAAAAAAGCTGAAAACTCTCAAAGTAATGATAATTTTGTATGCAAATTTGTCAAAGAACTATTTTCATGTATAAATATTCTCAAACTAACTCATTAGGTCTTTATAATGATTTTTGTATTCATAATGTTAATGTACATTTGTCCCCCACGAAACTAAAACTGAATATTACTTTATTACCATGCATAAATCTGGTATCATTGGAAAGCTTGTTTACCCCCTATTGCATTATTATGACATTTGTTATGAATATTTAACATGACATGTGCATGACACTCGAATATGCTGGTAAAGTACATTAATATTGTCAACAGTGTACTCTTCCTTTGTTGGGAGAACAAAGTGTATTGAATGATGTTGAGGCAGTCATGCATGTCATTTTAGTGTATTATTCTTTTCTGTGGAGGATGAAATGTGTCTTTATGATTTTGAGGTGGTGCAATAACAAGGTAGAACTTCATTTTGGGGAATTCCGGCTTCAAGTAGGCCGATTGCGCGGGCATTTTGGAAATTTGATAAATGCTGCATCATTAACATGAACAAATGACCACTCAGTCAAAAATAAGAACTCAATTGACCAAACCAAAGATCATTGAAGACACTTTGTATTGTCCAAACAAAAGAAGAATTCCTTATTATATTTGTGACCACTTAAAAATCATTCCATCCTACAGAGAACATGACAATACTCTACTGATTGCGTGATGGCCTCAACATCATTCATAAAACAACTTTTTTCTCCCAATGACATGAGCAATCAATGTTGACGATACCAATGCATTTTGCAACATTTCATGTCTGACTTTGCAGCGTAATCAGGTGTCATGCACAGTCCATGATAACATCTTCATATTAACAAATGTCATATCAGTGTAAAGGAGTGAACACAACCTTTTTAATGATACAGAATTTATCAATGGTAATGAAGTAATAGGAGAGATATGAACGCTCAAACTTGAATTGCGGAACGTTTTGTGAGGGGTTTATATTACACAAGTTGTTTATGCGTGAGTGAATACACTGTAATTTTAAATGACTAAACCACTCACGTGTTATACAAGTACGATTAATTGTTCCATCATTTTTGGACTAGATGCGGTTTCTCGGCCTGATGGAGAGGGAATCCAAACTTCGAACACTTCATTCAAAAGTCAAGCATCACGCGGTTCTGATGAGCCAACAGAAACATCGAAAGGAATAAAGACAGGTAAACAATAACCCTATGTAGTACAGGGTGACTGTCCTTTAATCATGGCATTTTAACTTGTTTATTTATACAATACACTTTTGCGACTCAACCAATTACTCGAATGTAGTAGTATTTGAAGCCATCACTACTATCTTCATCGGGCAATTCGTATAACATTATTTGTATATCGGTTTCCTTGCTTTATCTTTGTACATGTGAGTACGTGTGTAGGTTGCCCTTTGAAAGTGTGCTTTTAATATGCTGATATACTGCTTCCTCCGTGAATTGGATTGTTCTGTATCTCCCTAATGCTTATTTTGGATGTCTGGATGTTATTTTGATTGACTATGTAAATTATCAAGAGGCTGTGAAGTGTCTATTTTGGAGTTTTTCCACTTGTCATGTAGTTGACTAGTTATTGGCCCTATCATCAGAACACAACTTTAGTACGGTCTTAACGCACAGTTATGGGATAATCCTGATATTTGTTGCTAAAAACTTAATAATTTAAATTTTACAAACAAAGCGTTACGAATTTGTACACATTCTGATTACTTAGCAAACACTACACCTATTTCAAAAAAGCTGAAAACTCTCAAAGTAATGATAATTTTGTATGCAAATTTGTCAAAGAACTATTTTCATGTATAAATATTTTCAAACTAACTCATTAGGTCTTAATAATGATTTTTGTATTCATAATGTTAATGTACATTTGTCCCCCACGAAACTAAAACTGAATATTACTTTTTATACCATGCATAAATCTGGTATCATTGGGAAGCTTGTTTTCCCCCTATTGCATTATTATGACATACGTTATGAATATTTAACATGACATGTGCATGACACTCGAATATGCTGGTAAAGTACATTAAAATTGTCAACAGTGTACTCTTCCTTTGTTGGGAGAACAAAGTGTATTGAATGATGGTGAGGCGGTCATGCATGTCATGTTAGTGTATTATCCTTTTCTGTGGAGGATGAAATGTATCTTTATGATTTTGAGGTGGTGCAATAACAGGGTAGAACTTCATTTTGGGAATTCCGGCTTCAAGTAGGCCGATTGCGCGGGCATTTTGGAAATTTGATAAATGCTGCATCATTAACATGAACAAATGACCACTCAGTCAAAAATAAGAACTCAACTGACCAAACCCAAAGATCATTGAAGACACTTTGTATTGTCCAAACAAAAGAAGAATTCCTTATTATATTTGTGACCACTTAAAAATCATTCCATCCTACAGAGAACATGACAATACTCTACTGATTGCGTGATGGCCTCAACATCATTCATAAAACAACTTTTTTCTCCCAATGACATGAGAAATCAATGTTGACAATACCAATGCATTTTGCAACATTTCACGTCTGACTTTGCAGCGTAATCGGGTGTCATGCACAGTCCATGATAACATCTTCATAACAAATGTCATATCAGTGTAAAAGAGTGAACGCAACCTTTTTAATGATACAGAATTTATCAATGGTAATGAAGTAATAGGAGATATGAACGCTCAAACTTGAATGCGGAACGTTTTGTGAGGGGTTTATATTACACAAGTTGTTTATGCGTAAGTGAATACACTGTAATTTAAATGACTAAACCACTCACGTGTTATAAACGTACGATTAATTGTTCCATCATTTTTGGACTAGATGCTGTTTCTCTGCCTGATGGAGAGGGGATCCAAACTTCGAACACTTCATTCAAAGGTCAAGCATCACGCGGTTCTGATGAGCCAACAGGAACATCGAAAGGAATAGAGACAGGTGAACAATAACCCTATGTAGTACAGGTTGACTGTCTTTGAATCATTGCATTTTAACTTGTTTATTTATACAATACACCTTTGCGACTCAACCAATTACTCGAATGTAGTAGTGTTTGAAGCCATCAGTACTATCTTCATTGGGCAATTCGTATAACACCATTTGTATATCGGTTTCCTTGCCTTATATTTGTATGTGTGAGTACGTGTGTAGGTTGCCCTTTGAAAGTGTGCTTTTAGTATGCTGATGTACTGCTTCCTTCGTGAATTGGATTGTTCTGTATCTCCCTAATGCTTATTTTGGATGTCTGGATGTTATTTTGATTGACTATGTAAATTATCAAGAGGCTGTGAAGTTTCTATTTTGGAGTTTTTCCACTTGTCATGTAGTTGACTAGTTATTGGCCCTATGATTGCCTCAACATCATTCATAAAACAACTTTTTTTCTCCCAATGACATGAGAAATCACTGTTGACAATACCAATGCATTTTGGAACATTTCACGTCTGACTTTGCAGCGTAATCGGGTGTCATGCACAGTCCATGATAACATCTTCATAACAAATGTCATATCAGTGTAAAATAGTGAACGCAACCTTTTTAAAGGACCTATAGCGTCTAGATGGCCTTATTTTCACAATTCGGCTCTCTATATGTAATTTGTCCTGAAGAAAAAGAATTTGGCAGTCATTTCTCATGAAATCAATCAATGTTGGGGTAATTAGTTAATATCTAATTGTCCTGGGAACGCCCCTTAAGTCGCCAAAATCTGACGTCATCTAAAGTACGGACTAATGAACTAAATTCTGTAGATGACGCGTCATGACGTAAGCCAATGAATTGTCAATCACATGTCAATCACGCTGCCGATTCTGGACCCTAAATGTGGGTGGGGCGTAAACTGGCTGCTAAATGAGATTTGGCATCAGAAAATTAGTCTTAAATCACTACTGTGTTTATTTTCATGGATTTTTTTTCGGCAGACCTATTTTACAAGTCATCAACTATGGAATAAGTGCCAAAGTACGTTGTATTCTTTAGGTCCTTTAATGATACATAATTTATAAATGGTAATGAAGTAATAGGAGAGATATGAACGCTCAAACTTGAATTGCGGAACGTTTTGTGAGGGGTTTATATTACACAAGTTGTTTATGCGTGAGTGAATACACTGTAATTTAAATGACTAAACCACTCACGTGTTATAAACGTACGATTAATTGTTCCATCATTTTTGGACTAGATGCTGTTTCTCGGCCTGATGGAGAAGGTAGAAGCCGCGTGAAGAGATGGACGGATTTTTGCTGTTGTACAACACACTGACGGCAACAAGAAAAAAATCCACGACAGTGATGAACTAGCAAAGTAATAGACTTACTTGGAATTGTCCATGTACATGTAATTTATCTTGGAAACTCCTGGTTGGACTCGGCTTCTTCGTATAACATTTGATAATATAATTTGTTCTTACATTTAATTTATTTGTCTTGTAAATATCTTTAAATACATATTGTACATTGTTTCTTGATGTGTGAGTGTTTTGAGCAGCTCGTTGTGTTTGTGTGTTTGTTTGAAGGCGAGTACTTGTTAACAATGTATTACATAGGATCAGAATATACTTGTATACGTCCATTTGAATGTAATTATGTATTGTTTAATTGTAATAGGTAATTGTAGCATACATAAAATGAGTTCATTCTTTAATTACTTCGACTTCTTTATATGAGTAATATTCTCCAGAATACTGACCTGATTTAAATGTCTTTGATTCGTCAAATTCCTGTAAATGCCTTACCCCTAATGACTTTAATGTTCAATGTGTTATCCCAACATGTCTAAGTATGATTTATCTTAATGCCCGGAGTCTCCAAAAACATTTTAATGACATCACAGATTTTTTCTTTACACTGAATAAGTCATTCTCCGTAATAGCTATCTCAGAGACTTGGATTTTTGATACCCCTGTTTTTTATTTAAAATACCAGGTTATAATTTTGTTAATTCAATTAGGTTATCCGGGCGTGGGGGTGGGGTGGCCTTATTTATAATAGATAATATTAAATTTAATGTATGAACAGACATTAGTCAAACAGATAAAGAAAGTAGTACTTGTGAATGTTTACTTGTTGATTACGTTGATATTAATGTTCAATTAACTATGGGTGTTGTTTTAAAAAAACCAAGTTGTAATTTAGAAATATTTTAATTTTATAATAAATTACTTGCTTTAATATCTTGTCAACACAGAAATGTATTTATTCTCGGAGATTTTAATATTAATTTATTGGTAAATTCATAAGAACATATTTACAAATGTTGTGGATGCTGGCTTATGCCGAAAGGGTGGGTAGCGTCGCGTCGCGTCGCGTTGACTGGAACGCGACCATTCGTACAAAGCCCCCCCCCCCCCCGGTTTTTCCGAAAGGGTGCGTTGGGAGCACTGATTTCCCATTGACAAAACAATTCATTTGGATAGGCATATCTCAGTCAAATCTTAACATATTCAATTGATTTTTGGTATTTGGACATTATTTTGTATGCTCTTTGAGTAAATGAAGTTCAAATTTGAAAATAAAAAAAAATGGATTTGTATGACGTCATATCTTGTGTACTTAATTTGCTCAAGAGTAACCATCTAAGCCTTGGAATAGTTAACCTTCGGATTTAATTAATTTAAGTGTAATCAAAACTTGAAATGACACAAACCTGAATGATGATGATTAGACCAGTGGCGTACCCATGATTTTTTCAAGGGGGGGGGGGGGGGATGTCGTCTGACAAATTTCTTAGAAGTAGAGTCTTTAGTAAATGTGTATTTTGATCAAATAGGCCCTTCATGAGTTTTATATACTTTCAGGGACACAATCAAACACACAAGACTCGCAACTGAGCTTTATTAGAATACAACATTAACAAGGCGGTTGTACTAACCCATTTCCTGGAATGCACGGTACGCGGTAAACTAGGGCGTGGGAATCGAACATCATAATACATTTTCAAACACAATAATTAGGCTTCATATATCGACTACAGTACAACATCCGAAGCACGCACGCCTTATGCATCGGTTGAAAAAATCAACCATGTGCTATAAAATCCAATCTTGTGGAAAAGTCGGTCTCTCATAGGATAACACGTGTTTCGTCGCGGTGGCGAAACGAAAACTCAGAGATCGAAATGGCGCAAGTTACGGACGCGTCTTTGTTGTACACATCATTGTACATGTATATAGGAGCTCTTTTTTTCGTAACATTTATTGTGTTCATCGCCTTGAGAGTTTGCCGAGGTCAGCACACTTTTGTTAATTAACATATCATTCGTTGTTACGGCAACGGCGACCTTTGTAGCCAATTAGAGATGTACGCGCATCGTGGCGAGATTCGCAAGCCGACAGATTGGACAATTCCACGGCACTGTACGATAGCTCACCGTCAAGGAAAGCACGCATTTTTATCGTCGCAGTCACCTACATTTAGTCGCACGTTTGCCCCAGAGTTTAGGGCTCTTTAACCAGCGGAGTTCCGCTGGCATTTAATTTAAACTCGTGGATTTGTTCGTCTTCTTATACGACGCAATTATTGACTTTATACCTGCAAGTTCCAGGAAAGTTTTCGTTGTACCAGAGACTGGACTTTTATAGCTTTAACATTCTTTTCGCTTGTGCTGACTGAGGGGTTAGTGCAATATTGTTTAGAATTAGAATCGCGTTTATTCGTATCTTCGAGCTAGGTAGCGAGACCTTTAGAAACGCATATTTGTCGTAGAGCGAGCTGACATATTGAAAACCGCGGAGCGCATGAAAGACACCATAGCGAGACGCCATCTTGTTTTCGGAAGCGACCTCGATTGTCAACGACTTCGCGGAGTTCGCCCAATACCCGAGTATCCTCTTCTGTAGCTGACACAGCTTTTGGTAAGTGGAAATATTAACAGTAACAATAATTTCCACATTGGTGACCCTGAATTCCTTTTGTTGGATTTGTTAGATGTGCATACGGCAGTAGACTGGTATGCTGCCAGTGTGTTTTGTTGTTCGCGGATGGATTTTGAGATTGGCTTGCAGTGCTACTAGATATAGATCGGCATGTCAGACACGGACGGGAAGGCCTCCCCGAGCGTTGGGGCGCCGGTTAGCGTGGCCGTTCCGGTCATGGCGGCGGTGAGTGTTAAGCTTCCCCCTTACTACCCGAGTGATCCAGAGATGTGGTTTTCGCAGGTGGAGGCCCAGTTTTTGACTCGAGGGATCACTAGTGAGTCCACCCGTTTTGCGAATGTGATTTCTACCTTGCAGCCTGAGTATGTGCAGGAGGTGAGAGACATTCTGATATCGCCCCCACGGGACAGGCCGTACCAGGTGCTGAAGCAGGAGTTAGACTAAACGCACGTCCACCTCGGAGCAGGATGGATGGAGCAGTTATTGAGAGCAAATAAGTTGCTGGATTCTATTTTCAAGCAGTTGTTTCTTCAGAGGATGCCCCGCCATGTCCAGTCCATCCTGGCGTCCAGCAGTGAGAGCATGACGGTGGCCCAGCTGGCAGAGATTGCAGACAGAATTTGCGAGGTCGAGGCGCCGATGCCGTGGGTTTCGGAGGTTACCGCGCCAGCAGTTCCGGCTGCTGTTCCGGCGAGTTCACCTACTCATGACCTTGTGTAGCAGCTCTCACAGCAGGTTCAGCATCTTACTTTTCAAGTGCAGGCCTTATCGTCGCAGGTGACGGAGGAGCGCGGTCGGCGCCAGTTTCGCCCTTCATCCCCTGGTCAGCAGCGACCTAGGTCTCGTTCCTTTTCGAGGCAATCAGGCCTGTGCTGGTATCATTGGACACATGGCTCGAAGGCAAGGGGGTGCATTTCGCCGTGTGTGTTCCCTTCTGAAGCGCCGCCAGATCTGCAAGAGCAGCGCCCGAGACAGCCAGCGCGGTCGGGAAACGGGCGAGCCGGCAACGAATAGAAGCGGCGGCGGTGCACGGCGCGGATTCTACTACTAGCCGCTTATTTTTTGTACGTGATAAAGTGACCGGTACTCGGTTTCTGGTTGATACGGGAGCAGAGGTTTCCGTGTATATCCCGCGCGCTCAGGATCGGACAGCATGTTCTTCTTCTACACCGTCATTGTATGCAGCAAACTCTACTAGGATTAAGACATTTGGGCAGAGATCGATTACTTTGGACCTTGGTCTCCGGCGATCGTTTAGGTGGATTTTCTACATCGCTGATGTCCAGCAGCCGATCCTGGGTGCAGATTTCCTGCGGAGTTTTGGATTCATAGTAGATATGAAAGGCAGCTTGTTGCGTGATACGACTACTGCGTTGACTGTTGCTACTGTCGCTACTACAGCGCCCTCAATCTGTCCTGTGCTTCAGGATCGCGGCGGTGATAGGTATCATGCCATCCTGCGGGGCTATCCGTCCATCACACAGCCGGTGTACACTGACAGTGCAGTTAAACACACAACCACTCACCACATTGTGACCAAAGGCCCACCTGTTGCAGCACGCCCACGTCGTTTGGCAGCAGATCGACATTCAATCGCCCGCGCAGAGTTTGAACATATGCAGGAGCTGGGCATCGTTCGACCTTCGAGCAGTAATTGGTCTTCCCCACTGCATATGGTCCCAAAGAAGACTCCGGGTGATTGGAGACCATGTGGTGACTATCGTGCTCTGAACGATGCGACAGTTCCAGATCGCTACCCAATTCCACACTTGCAATACTTTGCTGCAACGCTACACGGGAAGAAGGTGTTTTCCAAACTTGACTTGATGAGAGTGTACCACCAGATTCCTGTGGAACCTGCAGACGTGCATAAGACGGCGGTCACTACACCGTTCGGTCTTTTCGAATTTGTGCGTATGCCGTTCGGTCTTCGCAATGCAGCCCAGACATTTCAACGTTTCATAGACGAGGCCCGTCGTGACCTGCCTTTCGTCTATGCTTACATCAATGACCTGTTGGTAAGCAGTACTTTGTTGGACAAGCATGAGCAGCATCTCACCATGCTTTTCGAGCGTTTGACTTTGACAGCGTACGGTATAATCATCAATCCGGACAAGTGTGTGTTCGGAGCATCGTCATTGACGTTCTTGGGTCATCACATCAGCGAGCAGGGCATCACACCCATGGACAACACGGTCCAGTCCATCAGGGAATTCCCAGCGCCATCCTCCCTGCGGAAGCTGCGCGAGTTCCTGGGTCTGGTGAACTTTTACCGGCGTTTTATTCCGCACTGCGCTGATGTCCTTCAGCCTTTGACCGATCTACTCAAGAATAGGAAGAAGAAGGATGTAGTCCAGTCAATCTAGCATATATAAGGGGGTAACCTCGGCAAAATTGCAACACGGGATTTGTCTTCGGAATTCTGTTCAGGAAACTCCCCTTAACAACATACAAAAAGTCATAAGAAATCGAAGTTGCGGAAAGTGGTTTAATTTGCATAATATGCAAATTAGGTATTGTTTGAATGTAAAAATATTAAATTAATTGTTTCAGAAAAGTATGGCAACCCAATATTGGTATCCCAAACTACACGATGAACGCACGTCCGTTCTAATAATAGCTACGTAATTTGCATAATATGCAAAATAAGTTCATAAAAAAAAAAATATTGCATATTTTTTTTTACAAAACGGGCTTCATTGAGAGGATGCAAATGAAAAAGTATCTTTTTAAAGGTCAGATATGAAAAAGGGTAAAGTTTGACATACAATCAAAACATTACTATCTAAGTAATTTGCATAATATGCAAATGAGCTATTGTTTAAATGGACCAATGAAGTTCTGTATTGTTTGAATTTAGATGTATGATTTTAGCTAGAAAAGTTTGCGAATCTTTTATCCAAAGCTAAGATACTAAAACGCACACATATCAGTACTAATAGGACCAATATAATTTGCATAATTATGCAAAAGTTCCACAAAAGACAGGTAAAATAACCATAATAATAATTGGATCACCCATGGAATGAACTGAACGGACGCCGCTTTTGGATTGCATAACTGAGTTTTATTCAATCTGCAATAATAAGAAAATGCAAAGAAAGAATCCACTGTAAATATGGAGATATTCATCTGATGGCATACAATCTTACACAATAAATCTCATCAACTAATTTACTGTTGAACAAGTCAAGAATGAGTAACAGTGTCCTAATTTCTATAAGTGGGAAGTGTGTCTATTATCTATTAAGTGTTCTCCGGTAAACATGGTACAAAGCTTCCATGCATCAAGGCACATTCTTATTGAGTAAATGTATTCTCATTAAAGATCCTACCGAAAAAGACCACAATTTCTAAGTGTGTGCGTGGGCATATCGCCTAAACCATCACACGCATGGCAGTCAATGTGACTTTCACGAATGAAATACCCATTAAATCTGGGCTCAATAAAGTCTATCTTTTTAGCACTCAAATTTCCAAATTACACAATCAGCACCACTGTGAGCGTACCAAAAGTGTACAAATTATCTATAGAGGAATTCCTTTAAATATGAATTCTCTTTCCTTCTTTAATAAACAACTGAAGAAATAACCAAAATATTCTTCAGTAATTCACATTAAATTTGCAGGCAATTTTGCACCTTCAAAATCATACTTTCTTTCAAACACTTTCCTTGTTAATGTGCCTTTATGCATCTATTAATTTTCTTATCACTCTTTCATAACACACCTCAAAATGTTCCTTTGACATTCTCAAATCTTTACATAAATACCAAACTACATGGCATCCCTAATTACACCATGATCAAACCATCTCGATTTAACCCAACACAAATTGCTTCTGTTTATATTTTTCCTCATCCAAATGAGCAACCAAAAATCATGACGCAATTCATGCTCTCTTTTGTATAAATCCAAAAACCATATAGCTTTTATGGTCACTCTATTTTGTATATAGCCTCACTACAGTGACCTACTTCTTTCAGTTTCAAGATCAAATTCATTTACTGCGAAATTAATTCCTCATTACCAAAACAATATAAATTTCCCTAATTCTAAGGAAAATCATCCATGATTGACATACTTCACACAAATGACACTTTATTTCACTTTTCATCTGTACAACACTTTGTCTCTGAGCTTGTTTATAGTTGCGATTAAACTTAAATTTCCTTTTCTTCAAAGTCACCATAATCTGACCGGAAACTGAATGGCTAAAACAAGCCGTGTCAAGCACACACCTCAGCGTACCGATATGCACTACATTAACGCTGAATGCAAAACCAAATTAACTCGCAACACTCGGACACAAAGTTTTGTACGTATTTTTCACCATTTACATTACTACACATCTTCATACTTCATTAATCAAATGTTAAGTCATTCATATTTAAACTCACTCTTTGGGCGGCGTTAAAACATGTCGGAAAGAACTAATTTCGGGACATTCTGACCCGCGGAAAAACAGATACTCTGACATCTTCAGAACATGTTGTTGACTGCGAAATTCCAACGATATGGACGTCTCCAAATCGCCACTACGATAAAGAAAAAACCTGAACCTTAATTCATAACAAAAATTCCTTTTTCAACGAAACAATAATAATGATATTAATATAGAATTTATAGAGCGCCATGAATCTGGGTGCCCTATTCAGAGGCGCATTATTACCCTTGCAATTGGTCATCAGGTACGGTTAAAACCCGCATACCTATCTTGTGCACCATCTCAACTCCCATGGGAGCATACTAACCAAATTTAAGATGCCCTATGATGTAGATATTTCATATTCTGTAAACAAATACAGACTTTATTGACTGAATGCAAATGATAAAGCCTCTATTGTCAAGATCGGTAATGACAAAGTTTATGACACCCAATGGGAGCAAGACAATCCATCCATTGTGATGCAATTTGCATATTATGCATCTATTATCAAACCCTGCCAACAGTAGGTTATCACCTTGAAGGTTCATCTACATTTGGAAGGCACTATAGTGATTTTAAATGTCGATTGGTTGTTTAGCATCAAAGATTTCTATTGCTGGACGAAAACTGGAAATATGCACGTGGGTGTGCGAAGTGTGCAAATCGTTAGTTGCACAAAGTCATCTTGTGGAGATATGGACATTCATACAGAAATTATGTGATACACTTGATAATTATGTTGGTGTGTCAACTAACGGTGTCTTGACTTACGATTGATCTTGACCCATGCATAACTTATGATGCAAATTCTTAAGCCAGAGTTTGAAAAGTAGGTGATCCAGGATTTAAGTTTCTTTGATGTCATGTCAAATGTCGATTGCTTGTTTATCACCAAAGATTTCTATTGATGGACGACAACTGAAATATTGATCATGTGGAGAAGGAAGACATACACACTGTAATTTGATTATTGTCAAAATCATATTGATTAGATATTTGTTGATGAAAAACAAGTTCCTCAGATAAGGGGAAACAATCTTAAAATGACCATCATTCTCGCTGTCGACTTTCATGTTAGCATGCAATGATGCAATTGACTTGTACGGACAACATGCCATTATGTTTGCTGTTACGCTTTTTTTCAACAGTTTTAAAACCTAGAATGTTATAATATAAAAAAGGCTAAATTATTTGCATTGTTCAAAGCAAGTTACGTTATTATTATTTCTCGTTATCATATGAACAGTCTTCACTTAGAAAACCGTAGACATAACTATACCAGTTTGACCTGTTATGTTTCTAAATGCAAATCTTCATTGAAATTTCGTTGTACCAATGAACATTACGTTTCACCCAAGTTAGAAAATATCCGCTTCTCAGGCCTGAGGAGAGGTTGAGAGATTCGTGCCTCTAGTAGAATTGTATCACCGTTTACACCGTTCTTATCGGTTTACTGCGTGTAACCGGAGGAGATTATCTCTATAATACCACTAGGTCTCGGGGGGCAGTTAACAGGGCATGGAATGTTGACGAAAGCTATAAAAATGGTTGAGTTGATTTCCACCGTGGTGGAGATCACGGCTAACTTAGTGAAATGTAATGAACAATAGCTAATGTCCATGTTATGCAAATTGAAATATAAATGGGAATCTATATGCAGATATAATATCCCCAATTTATGTAGCATATATCACGATTGATGAGTCCATAGATGTGTTCGTTGAACTTGGTACAAATTGATTACCATTCTGTAGCCTATAGTTTTCATTCATTTGTAAATGCAAAGTTACATCGAAACTAAGATTATCAGTAATCGTTTCAATAGCTCATTTGCATATCATGCAAAGCACTTTAATTACAGGCCTATACTGTTTTGGTAGGATGTCTAACAAAAATACTTGGTACTACTGACCTGAAAAATATAGCTTTTATCGTTTGTATTCACTCAATCAAGTCCGTTTTTCAAAAAAATGTGCAATATTTTACCATTTTGTGGACATTAATTTGCATATTATGTAAATTATATGCAAATTATGTTGAACTGATATACGTGTCACCGTGTGTTATGGTATATTGGCTTTTGATACAAGATGTGCACACTCTTCTGGCTATGATAGTGCATCTAGATTTTAAACAATACAGAACTTCATATTGATCCAATCAAACTATAGATCATTTGCATATTATGCAAAGTACTTTCATGCTAATGTTTCGATTGCGTGTCACCCTAACCTGTTTCATATCTGACCTTAAAAATATAAAGGCTTTATCATTTGCATCCACTCGATCAAGTCTATTTGTTCAACAATATGGAATATTTTATTTTGGGGAGAACCTAATTTGCATATTAAGCAAATTATGTAGCCATTACTAGTACGGGTGTGCGTTCATCGTGTACTTTAGGATACTAATATTGGGTTGCCATACTTTTCTGGCGTCAATATAGTATATAAATATTTTTAAACAATTAATTTAATATTTTTACATTCAAACAATACCTAATTTGCATATTATGCAAATTAAACCACTTTCCGCAACTTCGATTTCTTAGGACTTTTTGTATGTTGTTAAGGGGAGTTTCTTGAACATAATTCCGAGAAAAAAATCGCGTGTTGCAATTTTGCCGAGGTCAAGACCATATATTGACTGGACTAATGAGCCCCTTACCCTGGGTGATGCTGCATTGTCTGCATTCAATCGTGTGAAAGAGGTGCTGGCTCATTCTACACTCCTAGCTCACCCATGTCCAGGCGCGCCATTGTCTTTGATCGTTGATGCTTCTGACGTTGGTGGAGTTGTGGAGCAACAGATTGACGGCGCATGGCAACCATTGGCGTTTTTCTCCAAGCTCCTACAACCAGCAGAGACAAAGTACAGTGCTTTTAGCCGTGAACTTTTAGCTGCGTATTTGAGCGTGAGGCATTTCTGCCATTTCCTGGAAGGCCGTACATTTACTATCTTCACTGATCACAAGCCGCTTACCTTTGCACTACACACCAAGCCTGATCGTCATTCAACGCGAGACCTTCGACATCTGGACTACATATCACAGTTCACTAGTGATATCCGTCATGTGAAAGGGACTGACAACGCAGCAGCAGATGCGTTATCACGCTTTCATGTCGAAGCATTGCACACATCAGCCACGATCGATCTTCGTCAAATGGCCATCGACCAGGAGGACGACGTCGACTGGACCGAGATTCAGCAGTCTACTTCGTTGTCGTTCAAGCATGTGCCACTACCGTCATCTGATGGACGCATTTGGTGTGACATTTCAACGGGACATGAGCGTCCGTTTGTTCCCACTCAGCATCGTCGCACTGTTTTTGACGCGTTGCACAATATGTCGCACCCTGGAATTAGAGGTACACAGAGACTAATAGCTACTCGTTTCATATGGCCAGGAATGAACAGTGACATTCGTCAATGGGCTCGCACATGCATTCCCTGTCAGCGTTCAAAGACATATCGCCATGTTAAGGCGCCCCTTGGTTCATATGCTACGCCTGACGCTCGATTTGACCACGTTCACGTTGACATCGTGGGACCTCTTCCTCCGTCAAACGGGTATGCATATCTTCTCACATGCATCGATCGTTTCTCGCGGTGGGCGGATGCCATTCCTGTGCGGGACATGACGGCAGAGACTATTGCACAGGCGTTGGTGCACAATTGGATCGCACGGCATTGCGTGCCCTCTACGATTACCACAGACAGAGGCTGACAATTTGAATCGCAGCTGTTTCGCGAGCTTGCAGCACTGTTGGGGAGCACGCGTACGTACTACAGCATACCACCCAGCAGCTAATGGCTAAGTGGAGCGTTTCCACAGGCAACTCAAGTCAGCTATACGAGCACATCAACAACCGAACCGATGGTTTGAATGTCTACCCATCGTTCTTCTTGGAATTCGTTCCACGGTAAAGGAGGATTTGGGATGTACTCCGGCAGAGATGGTGTATGGATCGACGCTCAAGCTTCCGGGACAGATGGTGGCGCCCTCTGCACCGGAATTGGTACCGGACCCGGCCAACTATGTTCACAGACTACGGGAATACATGGCTGGCACCCTCCCAGCACAAACGCGAACGCAGAACGTTTCTTCGCATGTGCCTTACAGCCTAAAGGATTGTTCCCATGTGTTTGTTCGGTGCGATGCGGTGCGTCCCTCGCTTCAACCACAGTACGACGGGCCCTACAAGGTGATGCGCAGGACACCCAAGTATTTTGTGTTGGATGCTCGTGGCAAGCAAGATACATTTAGCATTGACCGCCTTAAGGTGGCCTATCTGGCCCCTGCTGCTGACGGCACTGTTCCGGACATTCCTCTTCGCAAGGCTACAGATGCTACCACTGCTTCGACGACGCCTCCAGCACGGGCAACGAGGTCGGGCAAGAAGGGTTATTTTCCTGCTAGGTTCGCGGGCTATGATACTGGTTGAGAAGTACTGTATCTTTTTGCATCGATCGCCTCTTCTTTTGGATCATTCGCAATCTAGGAGGGGGCTATAACTGTAGCAGCTCTTATTTTCGTAACATTTACTGTGTTCATCGCCTTGAGAGTTTGCCGAGGTCAGCACACTTTTGTTAATTAACATATCATTCGTTGTTACGGCAACGGCGACCTTTGTAGCCAATTAGAGATGTACGCGCATCGTGGCGAGATTCGCAAGCCGACAGATTGGACAATTTCACGGCACTGTACGATAGCTCACCGTCAAGGAAAGCACGCATTTGTATCGTCGCAGTCACCTACATTTAGTCGCACGTTTGCCCCAGAGTTTAGGGCTCTTTAACCAGCGGAGTTCCGCTGGCATTTAATTTAAACTCGTGGATTTGTTCGTCTTCTTATACGACGCAATTATTGACTTTATACCTGCAAGTTCCAGGAAAGTTTTCGTTGTACCAGAGACTGGACTTTTATAGCTTTAACATTCTTTTCGCTTGTGCTGACCGAGGGGTTAGTGCAATATTGTTTAGACTTAGAATCGCGTTTATTCGTATCTTCGAGCTCGGTAGCGAGACTTTTAGAAACGCATATTTGTCGTCGAGCGAGCTGACATATTGAAAACCACGGAGCGCATGAAAGATACCATAGCGAGACGCCATCTTGTTTTCGGAAGCGACCTCGATTGTCAACGACTTCGCGGAGTTCGCCCAAAACCCGAGTATCCTCTTCTGTAGCTGACGCAGCTTTTGGTAAGTGGAAATATTAACAGTAACAATAGTTTCCACATACACATATGACTTTTAGCCTCCCTAAACGCGTACATTCGGAATAAGCCCCCCCCCCACCCCCCCCCCCCCCCGTATGTGCCATTTTGGTAGCGTTATCTGAACTGACGCGCCTTAACGCTCCCAACGCACTCTTTCGGCAAAACCGGGGGGGGGGGGGCTTTGGACGAATAGTCGCGTTCCAGTCAACGCGACGCTACCTACCCTTTCGGCATAAGCCTTGGATGCTCAATTTGATTGTGGATGTTTTTCTGTCGATATTACCGATCATTTACCTGTATTTTTATTTACACATATTCAGTTATCCAGTAAAAGAAATATACCATTAAATGTGAAGCGTAATATTTGTGATGAAGGTAATTATAATTTAAAACATGAACTTCACAATTTGGATTGGTCTCCTGTCTATGCTGCTGAAAATGTAAATGCTGCTTATGATTTATTTATATTTATGTTAATATATTTATTAAATAAACACTTACCTTTTAAGGAAAGTAAGATACGTGTAAATAAAATTCGGAAACCATGGGTAACCCAAACACTCCCGAGATATATACGGAAGAAAAATAAATTGTACAAACGATATTTAAAACATAAAACCCCATTGAATGAAATAAACTATAAAACATATAGAAATAAAGTTAATCATATATTGCGTCATGCGAAGAAAATGTATTATTGTAATCAATTGAATGAAGCTAGAAATTATATTAAACGCACATGGTCAACTATAACTACAATATTACAAAAATCGAATTATAATATGCCTACCTATTTTGTACGTAATGATATTAAAGGAAATTGATGATCCTCAAATAACTGCAAATGAATTTAATTTTTACTTTCATAATTGTTGCACTGCTGCTGCCTTAGAATCATTATCCCATAATAATAATAGTACTAGTCTACAATTTCATAGTTATCTTGTTGATAATTTTCCTCACTCTATTTTTTTAAATTCAATATATTAAAGTGAGTTAATTGATATATGTAAATCTTTGAATAATAGTTTTTCTTATGATTATTATTGTTTAAATGTTTGTATTATAAAAAGGATTATTTATCGAATTGCAAAACCTTTGGTTTATATTTTTAATAAGTCTACGGAAACTGGTTTAGTACTACAAAAATTAAAAAAATTGCTAAAATTGTACCTGTTTATAAGATCATGATCATGTTTGTCTAAGTTACTCGAAAAATGTGTATTTAATCGTGTTTTTTTCTTTTCTTTGTAAATTTAACATACTCTGTAATAGTCAATATGGTTTCAGGCGTAATCATTCTACAACCCATGCATTAGTTGACTTACAAAATAAAGTTGTTTCTGCTATTACTTCAAATGATTATGGGATATGGATTTTGATGGACCTATCAAAGGCCTTTGATATTGTAAATCATTATATATTGTTGTATAAATTAAATTATTATGGTATTCGTGGAACTCCTTTAAAATGGTTTTGTAATTACCTTAATGATCGTACCCAGTATACACATTTCGCTAATTGTTCATCAACTCAGACCCCAATCCAACAAGGTGTACCCAATTGTTCTATATTAGGCCCCCTGTTATTCTTATTATATATTAATGATATAACCAAATCGTATGATAAATTTGATGTTGTATTATATGCTGATGATATTATGTTACACTCAACCAGACACTGATAATAAAAAAAGAGAGAATATTGAAATTGAATTGAATAAAGTTATTACTTGGTTTAATGTTAATACACTATTAGTTAAAGGGATGCCTGTAAAGTGTCTAACTCCACGAAAAATACTTGGAGCTTCCTCGTTTCTCTTCTGCCGTGTTGTTTAGCTTATGGTAAGAGAATAATAAAATAGGGTTAGATTTTTTTAAATGTCCCCTTAGTATGAAGATATTTATCATTGAAAATCATTATTTCAAAAGCGTTAGCTAACGGTTTTGATAAAAAGTACAATTGCCGTAGCTGAATACGTCCGGCCAGCGCGCGTGGGAAACCTTCCCGATATACGACTTAAGCTGTTGAGCCGAGTGTGCGCAAATTCCATGAATTCCGTACCGTCTGTATACACGGGTGCGAATATCGTCAAGATCAAACGGATGATTATTACTGCGACAATTCTACGGCAGGCCATCAGTATTCGGTGATAAAATATGAACTCAATATTCGTTTTTTTCACTAGGTAAACAGTGTTCGTTTTCTTTCAAACTTTCACAAATCTTTCAATTGTATTTTACAATGATATTGATATAGGATTGAAGTCTCAAATGTCATTTTGTGCAATATCTGACACTTTACAGGCATCCCTTTAATTTTTGAGAAAACACACTTTGTTCCATTTTTTAAATAAATATAGTCCTGTATCAAACACACTTCAAAATATTGAAATAGCTATTGGTTTAAACCCTTTACAAATATCAGATAGTGTTAATTTCCTTGGTGTATTTATAGACAAACATTTAACATGGAACGTGCATACTGAATATATAATTAATAAAGTCTCTAAGTGTATTGGAATTTTATGTAAGCTTAAGCATCACCTCCCCTTGTTTGCATTTAAAATATTATATAATTCTTTGATATTGCCCCATTTGTCATATTGTGTTCTTGTATGGGTAAATTCCTCTCAATCTCCGGTTCGCCGATCCCGAAGCTATTCTGAAACACAGCTCTGCACTGAAGGATGTTCGGATCCGCGGCTCGCGCGTAGGAATCAGCGACGATGTGCATAAAGATACAAGAGAAGAACACAAGCGGCTGATGGTGACGGAGAAGAAGATGCGGCAAGAGAACAAATTCGCTTTCATACCTTACTCGGTGCCAAGGGTGATCAAGTACAAAACCGGTCCAAAGGATGCTCCTGGTCCACTAAGAACCCTCAGATTATCAGAAATAAATGACGATAACAGTTACTAGAATATAGTAAACACGGTTAGCTTATTATGATTGACTTCGACAATAAAATAACATTATCGAACCAAACACTTTGAATTTATTGAAGGTTGATAAATAAAGCCTACTTTCTGAACATATAAAGCCCGGCGCAGACAGAGCCGACTCGACCCGATCCGACTGGTTTAAATCAGGCTAGAGTTGGGCCCGGTCGGTCGGAGCAGATTTATCGCGTTGAATCGGCCCCAACTGGCAACCGACTGTCTCTCGACTGGCAAAATGTGTGTCGCGAGGCACTGAAAACTGAGCCGATTAGAATGACAACCAGTCGAGTCGGCTCTGTCTGCGCCGGGCATTAGATGCTCCTGTTTTGTTTTGCCCTATGACTATTTACTTTGGCGGACAAGATGATTGCAAAGGAGCAACGTCCACCTTTTATGTTTTTATTTCAAATGATCAAAAATTTGATCTCTGTTTTGTTGTTTTTATTTTGTATGTACTGTATAATATTAAAACGCTTCGTTAATTTTAAAACAATTTCATTCGACTGTAACCTTATTTATGCATCAAAATAAATGCTTAAAGAGATTTGGTTTTAAGGAAGATTGTATTCAATTGATAAAAACACTTTTATAACTAGATTTTGAATTCGTCACTTTGACGAATTAATGTGATACGTTTTAAAATTACGATATAATAATTTGACTTTTCAACGTGTAATATGATTATGTCAGAAAATTTGATAGGCCAAAGTAATATGCATTATTGCAATTTCGTGTAAACGTTTGAAATGTGGGTCTTGCAAGTCTCTATCTACATACGAAATTTCAAGTTGATAGTATAGTTCCTTCAGCAGTTAAATGCTTAAAGAAATTTGGTTTTAAAGGGGACCACCGGGCAAATAACAACACATTAGTACATGTTTAGGTACTGTTTTGTGATATCAAATAGATACCTAACATTTTGCAAAGGGTTGAGTAATTCATAAACAAAGCAATTAATTTCCACCACTTACGGAACCACAACTATTTCCTGGTTCCTGGTTTGCGAGTGCGCCAATTCTACTCACGCGTACGTTTGTAGGCAATATAATTCCGAATATTCGCTTGCTGCACCCGCGGTAGTCTACACATTCAGACCGCATAAACGCATGCTTTAGAATGGTGATGCGGTTTCCAATTATATATGTTTTTTCTGCAAACATATTTTTGTGAACTTGTTGATGGAATGGAATACTAAAGATGTTACCTTTCCATTATACAAATATTAGTTTTGGGTGGTGGTACCCTTTAAGGAAGATTGTATTCAATGGATAAAAACACTTTATAATAATATTGAAACTTGTGTACTTAACAATGGATATTCCTCGCCGTAATTCAATGTACAGATCAGGGGTGTAAGACAAGGCTGCCCTCTTTCACCTTATTTATTTTTGCTTGGTGCTGACATTTTAGGGGCAATGATAAGACAATCAAAATAATGACATATTAGGGATCCGTGTAAACGACTCAGAAGTGAAACTGAGTCAATCTGCAGATGATAATATTATTTATTTATCTGCGACTGAGGGTAATTTAGAAAAATGCTGTGATATGTTATCACAATTTGCAAGTATATCCGGTTTGAAAATAAACATAGAGAAGAGTAATATTGTTCGTTTAGGCAACTTTCAATGTACTTTTTGTATAGATAGGAAATGTAAATGGGTGTCTGATTCATTAATATATTTCGGTATACAAATACCTGTCTCAGGTGAATTTGATTTATATGATTTAAATTTTGAAGAACAAATGAAAGAAACGGATAATCTGTTAAACATTTGGAGTAATAGGAGTTTGTCATTAGTTGGAAAAATCGCAGTAATCAAAGCACTTGTGATTCCAAAGTTTGTATATTTGTTCAGTAACACCCCTAACCCACCTAAACAGTTTTTTAATACTCTTCAAAAAAGATTATTTAAATTTATTTGGAATAATAAATGTGACTGAATAAAGAGAAGTATTATGTATAATAATTTGAACGATGGTGGATTAAAAATGACGCATATAGAACGTTTTTGTAACGCCCTAAAAATTGCATGGGTAAAACGAGTTTTGGACGAACGAAATGATGGTCATTGGAAAAAATTGTTTAACGCCAATACTAAAAAAAATAGGTGGCGTGTATATATTCTTGTGTAATTTTGTAGGAAGTGATTTGAATTATAGTGGCATAAATGGATTTTAGAAAGATGTTCTTTATGCTTGGTCATATTATAGATACTATAACCCCATGAAATTTAAAAATATTATGAATCAGTCGTTATGGAATAACTCTCACATTAATATAGATAGAAAATTAGTTATGTATAAAAATTGGTTTGATGCAGGCATTCTGTTTATAAAAGATATAGTAAATATGGATGGATCATTTAAACCTTTTTTGGAATTACAAGAATCTTTACAGTTGAACAATGGATGTTATTTATAATATTTTGCATTGCTATCTTGTATAAAAAAAGGAATGGAAAAGAATATTGAAAATATGTGATTTAGAACAAGAACGAGAAGAAGATGGATACACGAAATTTATTAGATAAAAAAAAAAGCCCTTTTATGAGAAATAGTGTCTACATTTTGTATACATGTATTGAATACAAATCAGTGTGAAAAATTGTTATAATATGACTTGAATGTAAATTTGAGAGATTTAATTGAATGGCGGAATAGATTCGGAATTGTATATTGGGTAACGTTAGACACAAAGATCCGTGTATTTAAATTTAAATTCATCCACTGTCGTTTGGCGACGAATGATTATTGATATAAAATAGGTATACACAACTCTCCAGTTTGTAATTTCTGTAATACAGAACCACAAAGTTTGTTGCATTTGTTTTGTACATGTTCTAAATTTCAACAATTTTGGTCAGATATAAATGCTTGGTTATTAAGAAAAAATGTATATACTCAACAATTCTCGTACTTAGATATTTGTTTTGGTTTTGGCGAGAAAACTCACCATCTGACTAATACAATTATATTTTATGCAAAATATTTTATTAATAAAACAAAGTTCGAAGAAAAAATCTGTCCCTTTTACGTTTTACAAAAGAACTTGATTTTCTTCAACACGTAGAATATATAATTGCTTTCAGAAAAGGAAAACAGAATACACATGCAAAAAAGTGGAGACCTGTCATTTACCATAATTTGATATTGATTACACTTTTGTACATGTTCAATAGTTTATTCTGAATTGTATTGTATTTGTTATGCAGGTCGAATGTTATAACGATCAACGATTGTAAATGTGTTTGATTTGAAGCAATAAAAAGAAAAAGAAGAAAAAAGTGCAGCCAATATGGACAGTTCTAGCAAAGCAAATGATTTGCTTGCCTTCCACGCATTCACGGGGGCAGACAACACATGATGGCTCTCTCGCATAGGCATGGCAACCAAGCTGAAAGTCTACCTCAAAACAGGCATTCAGATTGCATCCCTAAGTTGCGATTGTATTTTTTCTGCAAGCGTATATCTGAAAGTGACAAGCTGCCTCCCACCCTTGGTGCTCTCAAGCAGCACATCCACCGAGTCAAGATCCTGGCCACATTATGCGACTAGGCAAGCACTGCTCAGCAGTGCCTGGATCCAATGCAGCATGGATTCTACAAGGACACATCAGATGATCAGGTGAGCCAATCACAACTGAGGTCCTCCCAACCCCCAAGGCCATCATCAAGTTGGTGAGATGCCAGTGCAGAACAGACTGCTCAATATATTGATCCTCTTGTAGATCCAATAGCTTATCATGCACATAACTCTGTCAGTACAGCATGCACTCAGTGCTAGAATGACGAGGGCTCTATGAATGACATGTTGCCGACCAGTGACAGTGATGATGATGATTTTCACGTTTTTACTTCGTTTTTAGAAATGGGCATCCACCCTTGATATATAAAATTCAGTAATATGTGACTGCTTCCTTTTATGTAATGTGTGTGCATATGTTTTATGGTATATGGCCCCAGATGTGGTTAGATTTAGTGTGCACACAAGCACAATGTTAAGGGTTATTGTACACATGGTTGTGGTGGCTTGGTACGAACAGTCACGTCACGTTCATGTTAACGTCACGTGAACGGTTCTGTACCTTTTGTGAAACAGGTCACCCAAATCTACGAAGTGTAGGGTAAAGTGACCCAACAATTTGTCGTTTTCCATGCCGGTAAAACTCGAAGTGTCGCGTTAACCAAATCGTGACGTGAGCGTTTAATCAAGATTTTTTAAATTGCAAACGCTTGTTACTAAGACTAGACATACACGCACAAACAGATTTAAAAATGTCGACGAAAATGCCGATACCCCCTTATCAAATCTTTTCAATCATTATGTTTATAATATGTACGTGCATAATTCAGAGTAATCTGAGACGATAATATGCAGTTCTGTCATTTAGGTAATGTACAACCATACCACTTGCATTATTTGTCTTGTTATTGGAGTATTTCTAAAGACGTGTCGTGCGTGGATTTTGGTAAATGTTGATATCCAGCTGAATTGCTACACGCAGCGGACAATTCAGTTCGCATACGCCTGAAGTTCCCGTGCTCGACGTCTGAGCGTACTGGCCCTTAACGGCGTTGTATGTGCATGCCTGTGAAAGTGAGTGAGTGAGTGAGTGAGTGAGTTGCAGTGATCAATGAGTTTAAAAGTAATAAAACAATGATTTGATTAATAGTGTTTATTTATGGTTATTGAATCGAGTCAATCTATCAATTAATCAGTCAATCATTATAATGAAACAATCACACCAACCAATCAATATTAAATAAATCAATTAATGTATTTGACATTCGAACTAGCTACTTGTAGGCAGTGGCGTACCCAGGATTTTTTCAAGAGGTGGGTGTAGGGGGGGATATTTCGTCAGACAAATTGAAGTAAGCGGGGGGAGTGTGGGTAGGGGGTGTCCGTAGAAAATGACCGCAGCCGAGGACGAGACCAGGACCGGTCACAAATTTCGAGGCCGAGACCAAGACATTTCTTGAATTATGTAAGGGGGTGGGGATGGGGGTAGGGGGTGTCCATCCCCCTGCCCCCAGGCCTGTGTACGCCTATAATTGGTATTTACAGTATAGGTAGGACGGGTTCGTTCACGATTAAATTTACCGAGAATTAGTCTCTTCTCAACGACAATTTACATTAATTTGTTTTACGCAAGCGCCAATTTACGTGAGCTTTCATGAATTGCATATAGTATATCTACAAACTGTTGGGTCACGTAACCCAACACTTCGTAGATTTGGGTGACCTGTTTCACAAAAGGTACAGAACCTTCACGTGACGTGACGTAAACGTGACGTGACTGTTCGTACCAAGCCGGTTAAGCTTTAGATGGAACCAGGGATATCCCTAATGGAACAATAGTGAGAGCGTTCATTAAAAGTGAGAATTGCATAGCTTTAGTGTGCACAGAAGCTAAATGTATGTTTATTGGATGTACACATGGTTAAAGGGGTAGTTTAGTTCGGGTAGAGAGGGCGCTGCACATCACAATTTTTTTGTGAGATAATGAAAAACTGAGTGTCGAATTTGAGAGAGCATGCAATTTTAATGGCAGAATAAACTTTATTTGGTCAAAATCGGTCCAGAAACGGCTGAAATATCAATAAATATATTTGATCTTATAATTATTTGGGGCCCAAATAATTAGATGATTTTTTCAAAAATTAAAAAAATGCTTACACTTTTTCAAAAGCGTTTTTTAAATAGTTGTTGATGATCTATCTATTTAATCATTATTTCAATAGAACATCACATGCATTATTTTGTATGAAAAATGGTTGAAACCAATGCCTTTTTAGAAAGCGCCCTCTTGTGTTTTAAAGGCTCTTTTTGAATGATAACAGGCTTTTTAGTTAGTCGTTTGTAATTTTGTATACCTTTCGAGCAAGGTACGGTGATAACTATTAGTTTATAATGTTACTGTCCAGGTTTGGTTACTAAAGTTCAGCCTTACCAAAACTGTGCTACCCCTTTAAGCTTGAGATGGAACAATAGTAAAAGTGTTCATTCAAAGTGATAGTTGAATAGCTTTGGTATTACAGTAGGCCTAGTACATATCCAGGGTAGTGAAAAAGATTGCAGTGGAACTGGTTTTGACTAGTTTTGCGTGATTGAAATAGGCCCACCATTAAGATGCAGATAGTATGATTTTGGCGGGAACATCTTTTTGTTAATGTGCGTTGGATGTGAGTGTGGTGATTATCTTGGATATGAGAGAAGAGTCAAATGGGACAGATAATTATTAGACATCGTGATATAAGGACGTGCATGTCAGCGTGTGGTGTGGCATGGATACACCAGGGGCTAGCCCGATTGTGCTAGGGCCTGGTAGTTATTATACTTGTAGGCATCCCATTTTATGCCGGTAATCACCAAGACCACCATGCTGGGTAAAGCCCCAGCCACGCTCGCCGTCGTCATAACTCTGCATCTGTCAACATAAATCTGTAAGTTTTCTTGAATTAATTTTGTTAGAAATTTAGTAATATGTGTATGTTATAGTTCTATAACTCATACACTCAATGCGATAAATTATACCAGCTTTAATATAATTTAATGTTAACTATATAATTTGACGATTATATGCATTATTGAGATGAGTTAATATTTATGCATATGGTTATTAGTTTATCATTTTAAGAATTTAAAGCACATAACTTTAAAGTTTATTTGTATTTCATTGATGTTTTGAAAGCCTGATTAATTTGATGTTAAGAAAATATAATGCAATTAAATAGCATGAACATAGTGAATACCCCTTGATTATTTATGTGAGGCTTTTGGATATAATGATTGGAGAAATTGCGCTTTTTTATGAGATATATGTGAAGATTATGTGGGTTTACAAATTATTTTTGCATTACATATGTTAAATTTTATACATGTGTTTCATATTTGTGATTATGGCTATACTACCGTATGTCCCAAAACAAATTACAATCGGACTTTCTGCAACGATAACTTTGAAGATAGTAGAATAATCATAATGCTATTTCAGGGTATGAAACTATAACTTATTACCTACATCTTGCAGAAAACCCTATTCGATTTGCTTCAGTGGTCATGGAGAATGGGGTTCATGGTAAATCATGTCAGATGTCCCTTCCCTGGAGGTTTGGTAAGGAGACGCGTTGTCCATTGTGTTCATGCCTTACAAATACGAAGTTGTTCATTATGTTCTCGCACACAAATATATTTTGAGAAAGTGACTGCTTGTTTCCTTTCATTTTCAACTAACGAAATCAATAATGAATGAAATGAAGTAAAAGGTAATCATATTTCTGAGTTTTGCAAACATTGGTAAGGTATGTTTATGAATGATTAAATAGAGAAATTAAATCATTTACTCACGGAAGACTTGATTTGAGCTCTTACTCCTTTGTGGCTTTCTCTTATCTGTTTTTTTCTTCTGAGAGATCAATACATCTTTCAACAACAAAACCTCACACGAGTACACACCATTGATATACAGGTGTGCACAGAATTTGAATTAATTTGTTAGTTGCCCTGACAGTTGTGAGCAAAATATTTCCATTCATATGGGTGCCAAGAGCATCCAAGTGTCAAACTCGGAAGAAACGGACCCATGACATGATTTACAAAGATCCCCATTCTCCATGACCACTGAAGCAAATCGAATAGGATTTTCTGCACAATGTAGGTAATAAGTTCAGTTCAGTTCAGTTCAGTTTATTTTAACCATAACATGAAACATGTACATACAAATGAGTAACATAGTAAACATAATACGGTAAAGGACACCCTTAGAAGCAAATTGCTTGTGGTGGGGCCTTAAAAAGAAAAAAACTACACATAAATGATACAGTTTAATAACTTTAAAATAACATGATACAAACACACATGCACGCTCATACATACACATACACACATGCATTCAAAATATCCTCCTCTGCTCAAACTTGTTTACATAAATCATTAAATAATAACTGTGTACATCGTACTTTGAATCGAGATAGAGTTGTACTTTCCTTAATATCATTACTCAAACTATTCCATTCCTTAATGCCATTTACATAGAAAGAATTTTGTGCATTTGTCGTACGAACTTTGAATAAATGTAAATCATTTTTCCGACGAGTAGAATACGAGTGAATATCACTATTAATAACAAAGTTTATATTAGGAATTGCTGGCAATTGGCGATTTTGAAATTTAAACATAAATATGCGAGTATTAAATTGAATCAATTCAAAAATTGGGAGTACGTGTGTTTTAACAAAAAGTGGCCGTGATGGGGCTAAATAATCAGATTTAGTAATAATATGCACGGCTCGTTTCTGTAACAAATAAATGTTATCCATATATGATGTATAAGTATTTCCCCAAATAATATTACAATAATTTACATGTGGAAAAATCATACTATTATACAACATTAGCAAAATATTTGATGGTAAAACATGCTTTAACTTTGACAATACTCCAATACTTTGTTATAATTTCAACGAAATGCAATCAATATGAGGTTTCCAATTAAGTGATTCATCAATTATAATACCAAGAAACTGAACACATTCTTTCCTTTTTATAATATTTACATCAATTTGTATAGGCAATAAATCACTAGGGATCTTCCGATTTCGAGATTGAAATATTACATAATTTGTTTTATCATAATTTAGAAATAATTTATTACATTTAAACCAATTATCCAATTGTATCAACTAAAGTAAATACACTACTGTGTGATGTAATAACTGAAGTATCATCTGCAAAGAGTGTAAAATGTAATAAATTTGAAGATTGTTTAATATCATTTATATAAATTAAAAACAAAAGGGGCCCTAGAACTGATCCTTGTGGAACACCACATATTACATTTTTTTAGTCGAACAGACACCATCAACCACCACATACTGCTTTCTATCACTCAGATAGTTTTCAATTAATTTCAATGGAAGGCCGCGAATACCATAATAAATTAATTTTCTGAGCAGCATGTGGTGGTCAATGGTAACGAACGCTTTTGACAAATCCATAAACACACCCAACGAATAATTACCCTTATCCATATTCTTGATTACATAATCTGTTAAATGAAGTGCTCCCAGACAAGTAGAATAATTCTTCCTAAATCCAAATTGCTCATTAATCAATAAATTATTTTTCACCAACAAATCATAAATTCTTTTATGCAGGATTTTTTCAAATAATTTTGAAAAAATTGATAAAAGAGCAATTGGTCTATAATTTGGTATATTTGTTTTTTCATTTTTCTTATAAATGGGTATAATTTTAGCTAATTTCAAACTGTCGGGGAATACTCCAGAAGAAATTGATTTATTAAAGATATCACATAATGGATCAACAATAACGTGTATACATTCTTTTACTACTCTGGGAGAAATATCATCTGGGCCACTTGCTTTATGTGGTATAGTTGCATTACCTGAAATAGCATTATGATTGATCTAATATATTTAAGGTTATCGTTGCAGAAAGTCCGATTGTAATTTGTTGGGACATACGGTATAGATACATTCATTGTCATAATTATTACTTGATAGCTGGTGTTTAATTGTAAATGGAGGAAGCAAATGTTAGGAATTATTGGCTTTAACCTTTCCCATAAGGAACCGGCTGGGCTCCTATCCGCCGCTTATCCGAACTGGCTCCAACCTTCTACCGGCTCCCATCCACCGTTTATCCAAACTGGCTCCAATGCTCCAACCTTCTACCGGCTTCTATCCGGCTCCGAACTGACTCCAAAGGTGCTTCTTAAACCGTTCATCATGGTTTTGATCAACGCTGCGTCATTGCAGACTGGGTCTGCAACTTCGACCTGATAAACTGTCGCGAGCACTACAGCCCAGGCGCGCAGGAAGCAGTTTTGGATTGGGGGGGCAAAACCCCAAGGGGGCTCACAATTTGTGTGTGTAGGGGCTCATGCCCAACCACACTCAGGGTTGCCAACTTTGAGCCAGATGTGAGAGTGAGACATTGCGAGGGAGCGAAGCGACTGAGCGGGGGGAGGGTGTAGGAGGGGGGGTGTCCCCCCTCCCACGGTAGGGAGCAATCTGGTGCATACCTAGATAGGAAATTCGGCTGTATTTGGGAAAGCGTGATATGATTTGATCGACCAGAAAGTTTTAATATATTTTTCACGTAGAAAACAATAAAATTGACACACTAATAAATATGTACCCCAAAACACACACACAACAACATAAACCATAATTATGCAACATTCTGTATGATCCAACAACACACAGCCAATAATGAGTCCCGAGGGAGTGAAGCGCCTGAGGGCTGGGGCAGGGAGGGAGGGAGGGGGAGGGGTGCATACCTAGACAGGAAATTCGGGCTTAAGATTAACTGTATTTGGGAAAGCGTGTTATGATTTGATATATTTTTGACGAAGAAAACAAATAATTGACGCACTAATAAATATGCACCCAAACTCACACATAAATATTGTATTTAGTGTCATACACAGTTCCAACATAAACCATATGGCGCATGTATGATCCATCAACATAGCCTACAGCCAATAATGAATCCCGAGGGAGCGAAGCGACCGAGGGCTTGGGCAGAGCCAGAGGGGGAGGGTTTTGGAGGAGTTATCCCCCTCCCACGGGAAGATTTTGCATTTATATACTTGAAACGGTGCAATTTGGTTCACTTCATGCCATACCTGTGAAGGAAATTTAGAATCCGAGTTAAACAAAACTAGATGGATCTTCGACTGCGCGCAGTCGAAAATGATGCCTCCGCCATTGCGCAATTTATAACCACATTTTACGAAAAATAACTTACTCAAAATCAAAATAATTATAGAAAGTTAAATTTTTAAATTCCCATAGGCACGTGTACAAAATGGGACAAAGAAACCTGTTTTCCTCGGAAGTTGAAAAATGTAGCGCCTTTTGGTTGAAAGCTCTTATTATCAAGCCCAAATTAACATGCCCTGAATTAATGCAATTTTGATAGATATCTGTCTACCAGATCTGATTTATCACAATTATGAGCTATTCTTGCCTATATTACATATATGTAAGCCAAAGGGCCATGACCTTGACCTCGGACCTAATGACCCCAAAATCTTGTAAGTGTATAGCTCCTCAAGATACAAATAGGTACCAAGTCAAGTTTGATAGTTATTTGTCAACTGGTTCTTGTGATATTGCAATTACAAGCTATTTTTGCATAATGATTCATGTGACCTTGACCTTTGACCTCATGACTCCAAAATATGATAGCTACAATGGCTTTCTAAGATACATTCAAGTACCAAGTTTGATTAAAATCTGACATTCAGTTCTTGAGATTTTGCAATTACAAGCTAATTCACTGAGCCCTGTGACCTTTGACCTTTGACCTCATGACCCCAAAATCTATTCAGATCATTGACACCCCAAGATGCATACATGAACCAAGTTTGGTGAGAATCCGTCAATCGGTTTTTGAGATAACGCAATCACAAGCTATTTTTGCGTATATATGAGCCCTGTGACCTTTGACCTTTGACCTCATGACCCCAAAATCTAATCAAATCATTGGCACCCCAAGATACATACATTAGCCAAGTTTGGTGAGAATCCGTCATTCGGTTCTTGAAATAACGTGATCACAAGCTATTTTTGCATATATAATGAGCCCTGTGACCTTTGACCTTTGACCTCATGACCCCAAAATCTAATCAGATCATTGGCACCCCAAGATACATACATGAACCAAGTTTGGTGAGAATCCGTCAATCGGTTCTTGAGATAACGCGATCACGAGAACGGGACGTACGGACGGACGGACAACCCGTAAAAAAATAATGCCTCCGGCCACTTCGTTGCGGAGGCATAACAAGAATAAAATTTCTATGCTCTCATCAGATGTTTACAACAAACTGAGATAATCTGTTCGCGCGCGAAGCGCGCAGCGAAAATTAAAAATGGATGTATAAACTAGTTTTTTGAACGTTAGCTCATACATTTGATTTTGTCTTTCCCACTCTTTTTTATATTTTTGGGGGGAGGAGGGGTTTTTTTTTTTTGGGGGGGGGGGGGAAATTGCGTTTTGCCCCCCCCCCCTTTTTGGATTGGGGGGGGGGGGCGGCCTATACTGCTCAGTATGTGCATTCATGTGATGAAGCCTATTTGTACATTCAGTGTATGTTAACCCTTAAACCAATGATGGTTTAATGATATTTGAAAGATATTTAGAGCTGGGTGCTCGGATTAAAAGAATATCTTGAATTATATATCTCGTGTGTTGTTGCCTTATTTCTTTGCGTAGTAATCACTTACAGCAGAACCACACCTATCGTCTAGACTGGTAAATACAGTACCAAGATCTGACAATGATGATGATGTCAGATGATTATGACATGTAAATATTATGCTATGAAGTTGTCCAAGAAGCTGCCGAAACATTATAAAGGTATGACTTGCTGTCTTGCTACACAAATAAGTGCTGAGCCATTTAGTATGGTAAACGAATGAACTAGATAATCTGCTATATGGTTATGTTAAGCTTATTTTACTTTATACCACTGGTTTCCTCATCCCTAAAAATGTATGTTTAGCCGTTGTGTGGTTATGTTTACAATATTAGACATTGTACCACTGGCACCCCGATCCCTGAAAATGTATGTTTAGCCGTTAAAATCATGACACTAAGCCACTTGGATGCTGAGATATTGAAAAACACTGTTTTTTTTATGGCGGCCATTTTGAACATCCAAGATGGCCGCTTTGTAGTTATGTTTATCGTATTTTACCTTGTACTATTGTCTTCCCCATCCCTGCACATATATGTTTAGCCGTTAAAATCATGACTCTTGGCCACCTGGAAGCTGATATATTGAGGAACACCAATTGTTAAGGCGGTCATTTTGAAAATCCAAGATAGCCGCCATGCTCGCTTGCGGCAAATTGTAACCATTGCTTTCTGATTTCTTATACTATACAGATTCCAAAAATATATAGGTTTACAAATTCCCCCCAAAAGTTCACGTAGCCTAAAATCGTGACATAGTGAACCTGACTATTTGTATACAATCAGACATAATTCGAGATCCACCAAAGGGAAATATTTCATACAAGGAGCATCTGAAACTCTCCCCCTTTAAAATGGTACCAAATAATCTGACGATTATAATTATTATAATATCTTAAATTTGTTTCCTGGTTGTACCATTCTTTTGTAGACATATTGTATTAAACCTCAGTCACATGTGGCAGCGACCGTGCGGTATACAATATCTACGGCCAATAGCAATTATAGGGCCGCCGCAGTATTCACACGGTCATACACTGTGGCAGTCACATTTGTTAGGGTAGCCGCACGGCGTATTTTGAATTTGTCATGTTTGTGGAGACAGAAAACCTGTGGCTGCCATACGGCCTTTGACGTGATGACGCACGGTCGCCTAATTAGGGCGTCCCTGCGGCAGCCGTAGGTTTTTTACAAATACCAAGGTAGCCGCAAGGTAAATAAACCTGCTCCACGCATGGCGCAGACTGACACGGGGCCGTACGGTTGGCGTGCGGCAAGCATACGGGAGCCATGCGTGGGCCTTGCGTTGCCCGCAGGGTGTGCCACATACCGCAAAGCCACCATGCGGGCACCGTAGCGCCACCTTAAGGATGACCTAGGGCGCCCCTGGACCTCCTTCGGCCGCCGCAATTTGTTTGGGGTTCCGCAAAAGTCACTTGTAATTCATAAGAGCAGCCACACGGCAAACGCAAGGCCACCGTACCAGTGATGTAGGACTCGAGTCCGGGACTCGGACTCGAGACCGGTCTCGAGTCCGTATTTCCTCGGGACTCGGACTCGGACTCGGACTCGAACCAAAAAAGACTCGGTCTCGGACTCGGACTCGACCAATGGTGACTCGTGACTCGGGCGAAAATCGGGCCGAGACCGGCAACGAGACCGGCATGATGACGTGAGAAGACAAGGGCGTCGATTTGTTCTCGCCATTGGGGGGGATGATTCGTAATTTTGACCATCTCTGGCGAGGGGAGCGAAGCGACAACCCAGCAGCGTGCCCGGGTTTTTTTAAGGGCTGAGGGGGGGGGGGGGGGGGGGGGGCAAAGCTTTTGAATTCAGCTTGGGGGAAGTGCACATTGCAAGCATCATGTTATGAGCTGGGCTTTGTCCAATATGAACTTTAGCCTGATAGATACATATATTGCAAGCATTCTGATGGAACCCTGAGTAGCATCAGTCATGAGATACCCACATTGGGAAGCTTATTGGGAGTCCAGGGGCGGAGCCCCCGGAAGCTTTGGGATTTGTAATATCCAGATATAAAGATGTTGTCTATATGTAACTATTCTTTAGTTAATTGGCTTTTGAATTAGCTGTTTAGAGATTGGAAGATTATTAAGTGCACATTGCAAGCATCCATGTTACTGTTATGATGAGGGCACTGTCCAAGTATGGATGATTTTAGCCTGATAGATAAATAATGTCGATTGCAATTATCTTGATGGAACCCTGAATAGAATAAGTCAAAGAATACCCACATTGGAAAGCTTATTGGGGGGTCCAGGGCGAGCGAATTGTATTGAAAGCACGCCATCTACTGAAATGCTAAGGCAATGAATGTAATTATATCCGTAAATCTTGACCTTTGATCTCGCCCTCGCGCGAGCTATTTCTGTCCGTCGATTCGGTTGGTATGTCGGTTGGTATGATATGGTGCGCCGTGTCAAAGACACTACAATTTGGCCGTGTTACCTTGTGTGTGTGTGTGTTTGTGTAGTAGTAGTGCACACGTCGTATAATGTGTGCATGACTGGGTACCGGTAACGGCAGGTAGCTAGCTCTGCGCTGCACAGTCCCAGCTTTATACCGCGACGAAATCCAGTAACTACGTTGGCTAATTTGCATAAAGTAAACAAAATCTGCCGTACTATGCGAAAGAAAGTAAACAAATTTACAACCCAATATGTCGAAAATTATAGATATTTACTCCTCAAAAATGTAATGATAATCATAAGTATGGATTGATGATTTCATAGATGTATTCAAAATTAGAATTTGATCACGAAAAATGTGAAATTTTGCTAATAAACGACACAATAAAAAACGACAAAAATGCGCTACAGAATTTCCTCAAAATGCATACTTTTCAATAGAGACTCCGCAAAAACATGATAATTTTTCGAATCTGCATATATTCCTCTATCTACTTACGAAATTTCAAGAAACAATTCCCCCGCCCATGGATATGTCAGAAAAAAATAGATGACAATGTCAAAACCAAACTGTCCGTCAAGTGCATTGCCGTATCCGAGTGTAGTCCCACGTATTCATCTTCACGCCTGCGTCGCGCTCGGCAGTCATGCACTCGCCTTCAGTCCCACATGTAGATAAATTCGGTGCTAATATAATGCGCATAGTTCCCGTGTATATCGATAAACTAAATTCGTAGAAGTCTGTCATGAATCAGAGAATGTCTTATTGGAACACAAAAGCCGTAATGAAATACAAATAATGAAGATGGATTGAGATTTGAGAGGAATTATAAGATTTTTAAAAGATTAAATTTGTACAAAACAAATGATTCAACAACAATATTTTCTCTTTGAAAAATTACACGAACTTCCCTCTGGCCCACGCCCACCTTTCTATTCACACCCCCCCCCCCCCCCCCCCCCCCAATTTCCCAGGTATTCAAACCTGAATATTTTGGATGTATCGACACAAAAAAATCTGACATCTGTTGCTTCATTTTCAGTTTACATTTGTGCATTTTAATTTCGGATTTTGAGCAATAAAATTAAATGTAAATAGATTTCAAAGAGTTATATTCTTGTCTTTGTCTTAAGTTTGTTTTTAACCCATAAACTGCTTGAACTTCTATTAGTACCACGAACTGCTGAGCATATTTCTCGGTACATCATCATAATTATCTGCATCATCATCATCATCACCATCAGTATCAACATCATCATCACCGCATTGTCACGATCACTTTATCGTTGTCACGATCATATAAAATCATCATTGTCACTTATATACCATCACAATCATCACCATGAATATCAACATTATCATCACCATCAACATCATCGCCATGCATCGTCACGATCACGTCATTGTTGTAGCGATCATAACATCATCATCACCATCAACATCATCATCACCACCGCATCGCCACGATCACGTCATCGTTATCACGATCATATAAAATCATCATTGTCACTTATATACCATCACGATCATCACCATGATTATCAACATTATCATCAACATCAACATCATCGCCATGCATTGTCACGATCACGTTATTGTTGTAGCGATCATAACATCATCATCACCATCATTATCATCAACATTATCACCACCGCATCGCCACGATCACGTCATCGTTGTCACGATCATAACATCATCATTGTCATAATATCGTCATCATCATCACCATGATTATCAACACCATCGACACCACATCATCATGATCATAACATCATTGTTACGAATATCATCACGATCGTCATGTCATCATCACCATCATTATCAACATTATCATCAACATCATCACCATCGCCATCATCACCACCGCATTGCCACCGCATCGCCACGATCACGTTATTTGTGTCTCATATACATCATCATTGTCGCGAATATTATCATGATTGTCACGTCATCGTCATTATTATCATCACTATCAACATCTTCATCACCATCGACATCATCGCCACCACATCGTCACGATCATAACATCATTGTCACAATGTTTCTACAATTACGTCGTTGTCACGATCGTAATACATCATCATTGTCAGGAATATCGCCATGATCATCACGTCATCGTCATCATTATCATCACTATCAACATCTTCATCACCATCGACATCATCGCCACCGCATCGTCACGATCATAACATCATCATTGTCACAAATATCATCATGATCATCACCATCACCAACATTATCATCAACATCATCATCACCATCGACATCATTGCATCGTCACGATCACGCCATTGTTGTAGCGATCATAACACCACCATTGTCACGAATTTCATCACCATCATTATCACCTCATCACCACAATCACGTCATTGTCACAATCATCTTCAGGATTGTCATCACAACCATCACTGATTCAGCAAAGTCATTGTAATGATCACTTCAAAATCACAATAAATCCTATTATCAGTACATGTACTTAGAAAAATGTTATTTTCACACAATCAACTTACTTTATTTTAAGCTTGACGTTTCAAACATCTTCGTTGTTCTTCATCAGAATGTCTGACCGCTAGATGGCGCGGTCAGACACTGGTAAATTGATTGTGTGAAAATAAAAATGTTCTAAGTAACAATTTCACAATCAGGTGAATCTTATCAAGGACCAATTATCAGTATTTCAAAAAAAATCATCAAAGGTTTGAACAAAATGTTGTAAATATAATATATGTTTGTTATTTTATAATAATCACATGCCAATCAAAATCAGAAAACAATCATGATATGAACATGTATAATACTATAACAAATCAATTGAAATTAAACAAAATTTCTCAATTCAATCCCCATTCTCTTAGAAAGCATGTGCCATGTTCAACAGCTATTATTTCACGTTATGAAAATATGTATCAGTCAATTTTCTTTTAAAATCCTTGAATCGTCTGCTCTGCTTTTTGCTACAATTACTACAAGAGGTACATGGTACATCTAACCCTAGGCACATCTACTTAGTAGGAGGTCCAGAGGTGATGGGATGTGACGATGAACAGCGCTGCATCCAACAAGGCCAAGGGCGCAATTCGTGGGAGTTCATCGACATTGTACATCGACATCGACGATGTAGCACGGTAGCAAGGACATTCTGCACCGGTATCCGAACTCGAATACTGTAAAAACAAGAAGATATCAATTGGCAACATAAAAAAATTGGATTCATATCAATGAATCATTGCATGCAAATTATACAATAACAACATCAACACGATAAAGACAGGCGATTGTAGATAGTGACAGAGTCAGAGGAGTTGTCAGATATGAAGGGAGAATATAGCCAAAATTGTTAAGCATAGATCGACATCCTTTCTGAGAATCTATGAAGTTTTTTCTCAACAATTAATGAATCATCACCAGACACTGCACCGGCGACCCATCATCATACATCATTATTCACTCGCAGCTCAGCCACGCCCACGGTCACACTCACAGTCACAGCACATAAATCGTTTCGATTCTTCCCATGTCGTGATCGTTATACTTCCGCAAAACTGCTTTAGAGATGTATATTTTCCACACTTAACTAGCAAAGATTCATCTGAAATGTGTGACAATAATTTTCTTCTCCCATTAACTATGTTTCATCACGTGATTAACTTTTGACCAATCATAGAGCAAGATTCTTAGTAGGGACAAAGAAGACAAAGTTGAAGGAGGAGAAGAAGAACAAAAAAATAATAGAGGTTCAAGGTAATTCTTATAAATACTTAGAGAACTATACAAATGTTGAAATAAAGAATCAAGCTTTTTTGTTGAGATTGAACTCAATGCATGGTTGATTGGTTGGTTTGGTAACAAATGGCTAACATGTAGACTATAATAGAAATTACAATTGCGAATCTTACCTTGCATCAGCAGGAGTGGAGATCTTATGAGGTTGGAATCCGCTGGTACTTGATCTGAAATAATAAATAAGAACCAGTTTACCAGTGAAATAGTTTCTTCTCATATTCTGGTGGACCGAACAAAAATGTACTGGCCCCAAAATTGTATTTTATGAGTAAGCTTTTTACTATTCAAAATATCACTCGTTCCTAATCAAACATGTGATTACACATGAAGCACGACACAATAGAAACAAGATTTTTTCATTATGCAAATGTTGGGTTGAAAATCTGCTTGCCGATCGGGCCACCAAAAAATTACTTAAAATTTACTGGGCCCAAAGTTGTATTTTATCAGTAAGCTTTTTATTATTCAAAATATCACTCGTTCCTAATCAAACATGTGATTACAGATGAAGCACGACACAATAGAAACAATATTGTTTTCATTATGTAAATGTCGGTTGAAAATCTACTTGCCCGATCGGGCCACCAAAAAATTACTTTTACATGTTAGCCATTTGTTACCAAACCAACCAATCAACCATGCATTGAGTTCAATCTCAACAAAAAAAAGCTTGATTCTTTATTTTGAATCATCCAGAAAAAAATAAGTTAGTGTACTCTTTTATGGATGATTCAAAATAAATAATCAAGCTTTTTTTGTTGAGATTGAACTCAATGCATGGTTGATTGGTTGGTATGGTAACAAATGGCTAACATGTAGACTATAATATAAATTACAATTGCGAATCTTACCTTGCATCAGCAGGAGAGGAGATCTTATGAGGTTGGAATCCGCTGGTACTTGGTCTGAAATAATAAATAAGAACCAACAAATTATTAAATGACATTTGAATCTAATGCAGTCAGCCTCACGCACAACGCCCAAATATAGTTGTTATAATATAGTATAGTCAGGACTCCACACTCACATTTTTAGTCAGTGGCCCAGATTACCAGTGAAATAGTTTCTTCTCATATTCTGGTGGACCGAACAAAAATTTACTGGACCCAAAATTATATTTTATGAGTAAGCTTTTTACTAAATTCAAAATATCACTCGTTCCTAATCAAACATGTGATTACAGATGAAGCACGACACAATAGAAACAAGATTGTTTTCATTATGTAAATGTTGGGTTGAAAATCTGCTTGCCCGATCGGGCCACCAAAAAATTACTTTTACATTTTGCTGGCCCCAGTAAAAAAAAAATAAGTTAGTATGGGGATTTGTGTACTCTTTTCTGGATGATTCAACATCTTCACTCTTCTAAAGATTAATACCTCTATACATAGAGGCACTTAACAATTGCAAACAGTTGTAAATGTAGCAATTGATTCCAACTTTAAAGACAATAATTGCCCTTGGGGCTTGGGCCAATAACATTTTTGCATTTGGGTGCATTCATTATAACTTTACGATTGATTGCTAGTTTTTAAATGCAACATGCTTCCTTGTCCATGGTTTACAAATAATTATACCACATCATTTGTTTTTGGCATGATAATAAAACCAGGCTTTTGAGGGACCTCATGAGAGATGTTTATTTTTCACTCATAAAACAAAACTGTATGAGATCATGTAATTGATTTAAACACATGGTTGGCAAGATAAAATTGAGTCAATGTCTTACAAACTATCATGGAGAAGCTTTGGTTACATTAGTGGTATGAACTATATAAATGAATTTCAAATTTTACCTTGCATCAAAGCTTGATCCTGCTTGTGGGTGTTGTAGGCCAGAGCCGCCAGATGCACTAGTACTCGGTCTAGAATTAGGAAAGAAAGACATGGACATGCGCTTGATATGGAGTGAAACTTAGGTACCACAACAAGACTTAGTATAAGGAAAATGTTTGTACCCCTGGCCCTAGGGGTACGTCTTGTGAATGAAAAGAGTACCCTGGCTAGCTACAGGCATAGCTCCTCTTGAAGTCCTGCTAACATTGATTTTACCAGCAGCGAAGTACGAAAAGTTTGGGGCCGCGAATCATAAAAAGAATGATTATAAATGTTGACCAAAATATTACAACAGACCATCGAGGGATAAGTGAATAGTACAGTGAGTAGTACGAGCCAACTGATTTCAATTTGAAGTGATGCAAACAAGAATTAAAAAACTCACTGCCACTGGTACATCAGCAGTAGAGTGCCTAGCCCTAGGGCTAGACTAGTCTAGAGTGGTAAACAAACCAAACAGACTACCATACTTACGAACTTAGTTCTAGTCACACAAGGGAGCAGAGCTATGCTGCCCTGTACGGGAACAATGTGGGCCAGTACAGAAAAAGTTTGTCAAACTTTCACACAAAATTCTGAACTTAAATTCAGCAAAATCAATCATAACTGGCACTAAAAATGATACAAGTATTATTTGAACTTACCAAAATGGTCCAAATTATTCTTCAAATGTCGAAGAAAAGTGAAAATCTGCAGTTTTGGAATATACATCATCATAATCCTTGTCCTTGTCCTTGGCTTGGCTTGGCTTGGCTTTACTTTTAGTTATTTTAGTAAACAAATATTCAAACTCAAAGGAAAGAAACATTACGTTACGATTTCAATTCACTAGAGTTCAATAGAATAATAATAGTTTGTAAAGAAAATAGTACAGGCATAAATAATCACTCACCCTGCGATGTTTATAGGTTCACATTCAGTAGACGCGACCTGCACCTGGTCATGGGCTGTCTGCACCGTCTGAGCATCCTCCACCAGAACCCTGGCAAGCTCACGAACCGTAACTCCTCGGGCCTTGGGCAAGTTCGCACCATCACCTTTCGTACACGTCCAAGTCAACGTTTATTCTCCTCACGTTCAGACGATAGTCGATACGTCTCGTCCCTCGTCAGCCTTGCTCTCTTTTTCGTACTAACAGCAGGTCTCCCACGGCCACGGCCACGCTTCCGTTTCTCTCCTCTCTCTCCTGATCCTCCTCCATTTCAAGGCTTCAATCGTAAATTTAGCGTCTTGTATCCGTGATATCGTGAATGACTATTGTAACGTACGTAATGCATTGCGCTAGCCTATCCATGTATATATTGCGCATTCATCAAAAGGTACGTTACCGCACGTACGCGCGCGCGGTCGGTACATAAGATCCAGCTAGCTGCCAGATCAGCTACTCGCCCGCGCGCCCGGCCGGCCGCTGCTCCGGCTGCGCTGGCCTGTAGACTAGGCCTACCGGAGAACGTCCAACCCGGACAATTTTTACTATGATTATCTCCACACTAAAACTGTCGCATCGCATGAATACCAAATACACAATCCAACAGCGAACGTAACGGGCGCTAGACAGATTATTGTGAGATTGGTTAGTAAATCGACGTCCCTCATTTTATTAATCTATAGCTAAAAAAAAAAATCATAAAATCCATAACTCCGCCAAAATACATTGTCAAGTCATAATCTTTTCAGAATAAATTCTAAAAATCATGATCTATAATATTTGAGGTTAATATGGCAACTTATATTTTTTGGCTTGCAAAAGTGGATCACTCCCTTTAAAGAAGACTATAGAAACAACTTCCATTCATGAGAGGGGGCAAAGCTCCTTAATTTTAATGTCATTATATATTTTTGAACCCCAAATATTGGGGGGATGATAATACAGGCCATCCCCCACCTGAAATATTTGGGGGGGGGGGGGGATATATCCCCCCCCCCCCATCCCCCCCGTGATCGACGCCCCTGGTAGAAGATGATGATTATGATGTCGAAGAAGATGATGACGATAATGATGATGTTGAAGAAGATGATGATGATGACAAAGGAGAAAATGATGATGATGATGTCAAAGAAGAAGATTATGATGATGATGATAATGACGAAGATGATGATGATGATGATGATGATAACGATGATGACGATGATGATGATAAATACATTTTTGTGATAAGGTGACCATTTGATTATTTTTTAAATGTACTGATGTATAAATGTATTCATGGTGACGCGCCAGAAAGATTATGTAATGAAATTGAAATGTACTTTGATCGCCACGGCTTTAATACACGTAATGCTGACTCGTTAAACGTTGTAATACCGAAACCCCAAATTGAGTTATTTAAACAATCATTCAAATATTCTGGTGCAAATACATGGAATTCTTTATTAATCGAACAACAACATTTACCTTCACTCAACCTGTTTAAAGTTCACTATAAGCGTCGCCTTTTTTGAAGTCAACTTCCCCTAGTGCTATTTTTTGGGATGCAATTAGTCTGTATGTAATGTATTTCTGTACTTCGTAATAATTTATTGTGCTTCATGTTGTATTCATATTTTGTTATATTTTGATATTCCTCTACACCTACAGCTGCTCAGGTGGACTTATTTTGGATTTTTTAATTTGGTAATATTCAATTATTTTATTGGCAGTATTGAACGTTCCAGTTTCCATTATACGGTATTTTCGCAAACCTGAAGACGACGAGTAGTGGGGTGGTTAAGGGGTCCATGACTGCATTTTGGGGTACGATTGTTTTACTTGGCATACATACTCCTTGGATCAAAAAAAGAAAATTCGTCAAAAGAGACACTCTGTATCTATGCAAATTAGGCCCAATTTCCATAATTGATATACAGAGTGTCTCTTTGGATAAATTTTCTTCTTTTGATCCAAGGAGTTTGTATGCCAAGTAAAACAATTGTACCCCAAACTGCAGTGAACACCCATATTTGTGGCCCCTACTAGAAGAAATGACGTCATTTAGGCGAGAAATTACGTCACTTACGTTCTCTCTCGTCGTCTGGCCAATCTGAGCACTAGTTCATGCCCGATTTCAGGTTCGTCGGAAAATCCAGTGCACCGTCTTCAGAATTACGTAATCAGAGAAGTATCAACATGTATGTGTGTGTGTGTGTGTGTTTTATACGTGTGTATGTGTATGTGTGGTGGATTATGTAACTGGTGTATGCGTGTGTGTTTGAATGTGTGCGTGTGTGGCTTTGTGTACGTGTGTGCGCATTTGTGCGTGTGTGTGTGTTTGTGAGTGTATATGTGTTTGTTTGTGTTTGTTGGAATGCGAGTGCATGCGTGCGTGTGTGTATCTGCGTATGTGTACGGGTATGGGTTTTTGTTTGAGTATGTGCGTGTGTTTGTGTTTGTTTGAGTGCTCGCGTGGATGAGTGTGCGTGCGTGTGTTTGTGTTTATGTGGATGTGCGTTTGTGGGTGTTTGTGTGCATTTGTGAGTGTGCATTCATGTGTTTGTGTGGGTGTGTGTTGTGTATCTGTATGCGTATGTGTGGGAGTTTTATTAATATTGTGTTTGTGTGTATACGCGTGTGTAAGGGTTTGTGTTTGTGTTAGCGCATGTGTGGGGTGTTTGTGTGCATTGTTGTTTGTTTGAGTGCGAGTGCGTGCGTGCGTGCGGGAGTGGATGTTTGTGCGTGTGAGTATACGTGTGTGTAAGTGTGTGTGTGTTTTGTGTGATTGAATGCGTGTATGTGTGTGTGTGTCTGTGTTGGAGTTTGAATAATTCAGTCGGGTCGTGTGTTTGCGCATGTGTATGTTTGAAAGTGTAAGGTGTGTGTGAGTGTTTGTCATGATTGTGTGTAGAAGGGAACGACGTCATTGTGAACGCGCGTTAACTAAAAACGAAAATGGTTCAAAGGCAGCGAACAGGTAGTGAACAGCACGGGTTGACTACATCCAATAGACCGCTTCTGTGATGTATGCAAATAATATTCGTATGACGTATAGACTCCCCGTTGGCAAACTTAACAATAGTAACTAGGTTCGGCAAGAGAAGTATGCCGGAGCTTACCGGACCTAGTTACTATTGTTAAACAGTGCCAACGTGGAGTATTACGTCATACGCATATTATTTGCTTATACAGGGTGGCCCAGAAATAACGGAACGGGGTACTTTCCATTATAAAGAAATATACAGACTAGGTTCACTGGATAGATAATCTTTTAAAAAGAACTTTGATATCATCAACAGTAATGTTTTTGTTTGGGTGTTCGGAATAACGAATTTCTTTTAAAAAGATTATCTATCCAGTGAACACATTATCACAATGGCAAATACCCCGTTCCGTTATTTCTGGGCCACCCTGAAACGGTCGTTCTAGGACGGGAAACTCGTTCTCGTTCACATAAGCGAAAACTCCCTTATATATACACGTGTACCACGATGCATGGGCTGATCGTCTTGTGGGAGTGTGGTGGGTGTGTCAGGAGGTAGTGATTGTGTGGTGATTGAATAGATGCATTGATGTGAACGATTGTATTGTGTATCTGTGTGTACGTGTACAGTGTCTGACTGTCTGTTCAGTGGGTGCACTATCGTCTGCTTTGAATGACGTATGTCCTACCCTAGCAGCTGTGGTTTTTGTGATTTTAAATTGATAAATGATAATGTTTATTATGTCAAAATTATATGTATGTATTTTTATACACATGACCATGTTTTAAAACAGTGTGTACTGACCATGTCATCCTGTATAAATATATTCAATAAATAAATAAATAAACAGGATGGCCGGACAGTCAATTCAAACATAATGTCTCAGGCCACATGATAAGACCTTCGACTGAGAGACATATTTCGTAATATCCTATAAAGTTATTTTGACATTGATTTAACAAATACTTTGTGAAACTTACAGAAAGAGGCATCTTCCTTGACAGCCTTCACGGATGCTCTCCCAGGCATAAACTTGGGTTTGATGACTGTAAACCACTTCTGTTCCGTCTTCGTGGTAGCCCGAGGACGCTCACTGTTCGAGTTGTAATGAAGAACAGCTAACTGAAGCCTGGAAAGAGAATACAAAATGTTGTATGGTGATGTGTTATGCCCCACTTTCTATGATGCATCTGCTTTCAAATGCCTGAGTGAAATAAATAATTCAGTCACATTCAAATAATTTGATTGCATAACAGTGTATGCAAATTTCATTCTTTAGAAAGGGAATTTAGGAAACGGTTGATTTGATGGATTGAATCAATTTTGTATTACTCAAAAAATGTGGCCGCAGGCATAATTAAGAAATTATATTAAGACATACATGTACCTTGTTGTCATGCCCTTGTATCCATAGTCCTTCAGCTTGGGAGCAAAGAGGTTGATGACTCCATGAAATGCCTCCATCGATGAAGTTTGCTTCCCCCAGACAGCTTTATCATGTCCTTCAGCAAATGTGCTGTTGATGATATCTCCAAGTTTTTCTCAAACCTTGGTACCTGAATGTTCTCACAGTAAAAAGGAAGAAATATAACACCAACACAGACCTACATCTTTTTTATTTTTTTAAAAACATTTTCAAGGCTACTGTGATGTGTGAGATGAATTCGTGTCCTAAGAGATTCACATCTGTACACAGCTGACTTGGTTACTGTAAGCAATGGGTTAATATATAACAGTCAAACTTGCCTGATAATTATGATCACACAAGCTACATGCATGCAATACAATTGATGTACAAGCAAGACAATGATCTGACAATGTAATGACAATGTCACGACTCATAATCCTGCAATCATCACATCAGTAATAATCACCTCAAAAATCTATAATTGTTGTTCTCATGTGAACTTTGGCATTGCTTTGGATTTGGACCAATTTACTGTTGCCGGAACGTTTAATTTTGTTTTCATTTTCGTACAACTCAGTTTTGTCTTATTCTTACCCTCATTTTTTTTTTCTCAACGGCAATTCTCACAGGCCTTTCGATGGCAATTTGATGAGAGGTATGAACATAGAATGAAGCCCAGCTTGTTCAAAATCATGGTCTGAAAGGAGTGCACTACAGATGACACCAGATCGCAATTCCACTGGGCCAGGCAGGCTAGTTAGTAGACCCATCCCAGTCATCTCTCGTAAGCTTCACCAGGCTTTGAAGTCCATTCGTCTAAAATACAGTCGCTCGTCTTTGGGGAAGGAGTGAAGGCTCACATCATCCTTATTCATATTGTTGTAACCAGCAACAGCACACCGTGATGGCATTGTCATAATTTCACTGAGCTAAAGCTGCGTAAACCACTATCAAATCCACTTGTAGATAATACTATGTAAAACAGCTGATCGGAAACAGCCGATCGACCATGTGTACACGTCATGCATGGCAGTACCACCGGCTATACCGTACCTATCGGAGCTCAGTACGTGGGCGCACCGCTTTGACCTGCCTGGCGCTAGCATCGATAACGATGGGCGCTAGGCACTGAGGCGCGGCCGCGGCCGTACGATCTCAATCGAATCACGGAAAGCTGGATGCATTTACCAGTCGTTCGTATAATCAATATATAAGTGGGCGCTGTCGTATTCACAGGATAGCATACTCGTAAAACGCGAAAGGGTATGTTTTTAAGCCTAGGCAGCTTTTCGTCTGCTACTGATTTTCACTAAAAGGAGGTTAATTATTTGCTCGAAAAATGTAAATTATAACAAAGCACGCCCTAAAATTAACACATTGGATTACATATACAATGTAATATGTATACTGAATACAAGAGTTCCATTTTCTACAGTTTTAATGCTCTATATTACTATTTGATGCAATAATAGTGTGCGTTATATACACATCAATACACATCAATACACCAAAGCCTTACAATCTCCTGCAATGACGTCACAGGTCCAAGCCCTCTATCGCCGAGAACGGCACTTTTTTGAGGGGCGGGGCAAATCAAGTCGTGAAATGCTGTGATTCTGGTACAAATTGTAATGTTTTTCTCAATTTAGTAATTTGTTGTACATAATTTGACTGGAATAGTGACATACAACTATGTTGACAACACATTATAAAAGGCTAATTTAGTTGGTTTGCGCGACCCCTTTAAGGACCGGTTACATAATTATACGTAACTAATCTTCGATTTAATTTGTTGACATATTCAAAAGAGTGGTACGTTAGAGGCATCCGTGATGCTAACGTACTAAACCGAAGTCTAACGTAGTCTAACGAAATCTAACGTAGTCTAACGTACTTATTAACGTACTCAACGTACCCTAGCGTACTCTAACGTACTTTACCGTGCACAAAACTAGCATCAGCACTCTTCTTATAATTATTAAGGGCCGGTCACATTTACGTCAGTGGACGTAGTGATCCGTAGGGTAAACAACCGTGTGTTAGACGTGGTGTAAGTACGTTAAACTAGGTTAAACTACGTTGAACTACGTTAAGGTACGGCGATGAACCACAGAAGGGTACGGATAAGTACGTTTAAGTACGATAAACTACGCTAGACTACGCTAATACGGGTGCAGCTCGCTCACGGACAGGTACGGAGTGGTACGTCTGACTACGCTTGAGTACAGTAGACTACGGTAGCCACTACGCTAGAATACGCTAGGCTACACTAAAGAACGTAAAACTGCGGTATATTTATCATCTCTGGACGTAGTATAACAGCCAGTCCGCGGTGTGGTACGGCCATTGTGTGCTCGTTTTTTAAACAAAGCAGTTCTGCTAAATTTGTCTAATTGTTGACTGAAACATGCCTGGACCATGGAGGTCTCAAGGGCCGGTAACATTTACGGTAGTGGACGTAGTGATCCGTAGGGTAACTTAAAGTGAGTCAGGCGTGGTGTAAGTACGTTAAACTACGTTAAACTACTTTCAGGTACGGTAGTGAGCCACGGAAGAGTACAGATAAGTACGTTCAAGTACGATTAACTACGCTGACTACGCTAATGCGGGTGCAGCTCGCTCATGAACAGGTACGGAGTGGTACGTCCGACTACGCTTGAGTACGGTAGACTACGGTAGCCACTACGCTAGACTACGGAAAATAATGTCAGTACGGTATATTTAGCAACTCCGCACGGAGTATGCAGCCAGCCTGTGGTGTGGTACGGCTAGTGTGCGCTTGTTTTTCAAACAGAGCAGTTCTGTGTAATTTGTTTAATTTTTTGGCTGTAAAGGGCCGGTCATACTTGCGGTAGTGGACGTAGTTGAACGTAGTGGTGGCTAACGTTGTTGATCGTAGTTGAACGAAGTTGAAGGTAGTTGAACGTACTAGCATCCGTATCGTACCGTAGTTGTCTGTGATGCTAACTTGGTATTAACTCGGGGGAGCCGTGATCTTCGATTTAATGTTTGAACATGTTCAAAAGAGCGGTACGTTAAAGGCATCCGTAGTAATATTTACTAAACCGAAGTTTAACGTAGTATAACGTAGTCTAACGAAGTATAGCGTAGTCTAACGTACTTCGTTACGTACTTAAATGTACTCTAGCGTACTCTAACGTAATCTACCGTGCACAACACCAGCATCGACATTCTTGATCCAGACATGTTTAATTTTTAAAAATAAGACAAATTTCGCAGATTTGCTATGTTTGAAAAACAAGCGCAATGGCCGTACCACACCGCCGGTTGGCTGTTATACTCCGTGCGGGGTTGCTATTTACTGTATTTACGTTCTTTAGCGTAGTCCAGCGTAGTGGCTACCGCAGTCTCTCATACTCAAGCGTAGTCAGACGTACCACTCCGTACCTGTCCGTGAGCAAGCTGTACCCACATTAGCGTAGTCTAGCGTAGTTGAATGTACTTAAACGTACTTATCCGTACCCTTCCGTGGCCAACCACCGTACCTTAATGTAGTTCAATGTAGTTCCACGTAGTTTAACCTAGTTTAACATAGTTTAACGTACTTACACCACGTTTGACCCACATTAAATTACCCTAAGGATCACTACGTCCATTACCGCAAGTATGACCGGCCCTAAACATGCCTGGACTAAGTCTGCTGATGCTGGCTTTGTGCATGGTAAAGTACGTTAGAGTACGCTAAGGTACGTTAGGAAGTACGTCAGACTACGTTAGACTTCGATATAGTACGTTAGCATCACGGATGCCTCTAATTCTAGGTTTACACCATGTCTCCGGCGGCCACGGCAGCCCCGTTTCAGGCCATCGTGGACAAAACGGGATGGACGTGAGACAACGCGGGGGACGGAATGGGCAAACGTGACTGCCGTGCATGCCGGTCCAGATTTTTAAACTGTCAACAAATTTGCCAAGGCAACCTAGCAGACCGTAGTAAAACGGGTTGAACGCAACAAAACATGACAGGCCGTAACAAAACTTTCAGGCTGTCCGTAGTAGGACGGGAAGACATTCCCCGACATCTCACGGTCCTTTCCCGTCCTACTACGGACAGCCTCCAAGTTTTGTTACGGCCTATTACGTACTGTCACGTTTTGTTGCGTTCACCCCGTTTTGCAATGGCCTGCTAGGCTACTAATCCGCACCGTGACTGCCGTGGCAAATTTGTTGACAGTTTAAAAATCTGGCCCGGCATCCACGGCAATCGCGGCCTGTCCCGTTTGCCCATTCCGTCCCCCCGCGTTGTCTCACGTCCATCGCGTTTTGTCCACGGTGGCCTGAAACGGGGCTGCCGTGGCCGCCAGGAACATGGTGTAAACGCACTATCAGTGAGGGGAAGGGGCTCTTCCCCCACGGCCCGTCACGGATACCGTGGTAGACCGTGATAGACCGTAAGAAAACTTGGCAAGACCTAACAAAACTTGACTACAGAGGACAAATTTGTCAAAATCTCACCGGCGCACTACGTTTTGGGCAAACAGGTCTGCCGTGGCCGCCGGGGACATGGTGTAAACCTAGCATAACGTACCGCTCTTTTAAACATGTTCAAAATCAAATCGAAGATCACGGCTCCCCCGAGTTAATAGCAAGTTAGTATCACGGACAACTACGGTACGGTACAGATGCCGGTACGTTCAACTACCTTCAACTACGTTAGACTCCACTACGTCCACTACCGTAACTGTGGCCGGCCCTTAATAATTCTAAGAAGAGTGCTGATGCTGTTTTTTGCACGGTAAAGTACGTTAGAGTACGCTAGGGTACGCTAGACTACCGCAGACTACGTTAGAATAAGTTAGACTTCGCTTTATCACGTTAGCATCAGGGATGCCTCTAACGTACCGCTCTTTTAAACATGTCCACAAATCAAATCGAAGATCACGGCTCCCCCGAGATAATACCAAGTTAGGTACGGTACGGTACGGATGCCGGTACGTTCAATTACGTCCACCAACGTAAATGTGCCGGTGTGACAGGGATAATTGTCCGGTTAGGGATAATTGGCAGTGACGTCATTTGGACAGATATCCCTAGAAAACTTCTTGGGATAATTGGCCACGCTCAGGGATTTTTGTCCACGTCATTTTTCCTTTGTGACGTCATGTGACGTGTGGACTAACTCAATTTATACAATAACAAACACGCAGTAAATGCTGACGACAAGCGCCGAGATGTCCATAAACCGGACAGAAAATAAAAATGAAATTTGCATAATTTAGCAAATGTTACTAATAAATTGACCAATAATATGAACATCTGCCAAAATATGAATGCAGAACGGTAAAACAGTCATTTATCCTTTTATTATGAGCATTTTTCTGGGCGCATGTCACGCGTTGTTGAGTTTGACATTTGACGTGACTCTGCACTTGCAGGCAGACTTCGCAGAGCGCCGTACGTTGCGGCGTCGGAAGTCACTGCGTACAGCCTCACATCACCTGCTGCATTTCGGCTCGAAATTTATCCGTGGGCCAGAGGGGTCTACCAGTGACCCCCCCTATGATCCTCCGACTTGGGTGTCATTTTGTCCATTGATATGTCTAATGTTAGAAACAAAATGTTAACAAGAAAAAAGCTCATATACACTATGTTTTTTTACTACTTTTTTTGAGGTATGTAAAAATAGAACTTTTTCATTTTTTGCTGCATTTCTTAGGGTTGGTGAAAATTGAGATTGCGTTAACATGGTTAAGTGCTCTCATTTGATAATGGCTAGGTCTGTATCAACAATATTTTGCTGATACATATTGTTATATCCCTCATGAGAATGTTCTAGCCATGTGATTGGTCGAAACGCCGTCACGTGTTCAAGTATAATTTCTCCCATCAAATCCCAACCTCATATAGTACTTTTGTACAGTTCTTTAGTGCTGCTACGCATGCGATCTCATAGGGCACGTTGTTAACAACCTCTAAATTAGGAATCAGCGAACGTTTACAACCGAGTTGTTTTGTTCCCATGACAACCCAGAACGCAGCGGCAGCCAATGCGAACGCTTGTGGGCGCGCAAGTACGCGTGCGCGCGTTTGTGCGCAGAAAGGTAGCGCGCTGGTGCGCAAAGTTTACACTATAGACAATGGTAATAAGCGTCTTAACCTTTTAATCATGAATCTTGTTCATGTGCAGGATTGACAAAATTGAAATAAAAAACTTAATCAATTGCCTAATATCCCGAAATTTTGAGCACTTTGTGTTACCCAGCTAGCCATCTCACGACATGATGTTGGGCCATTGTCGGAAAATGACCTTATGCCAATATATCACAAAAATGACGTCGTGACGATGTTGGGCTGGCGGAAAATTTAACCTCGAGCCCACGGCGATATGCCGACATCCGGCAACCAAATTCCGACATCGGCCCAACGTCAGGTGGCTAGCTGGGTAGTTATAGGTCATTGGGGATCAAAATGATATGAGGGATATAAAACAAATAACCAAATCTCCTTACTCGTGTGATGGATGCAAAACTATACGTTGCCTCGGTGATCTGCAAAGGTAACTATCATGCCTCGGCTACGCCTCGGCATGACAGTACCTTCGCAGATCACCTCGGCACGTATAGTTTTGCCATCACCCTCCCAGTCGATGGTTATTTGCTTACTATAATCTGCCTAAGACACAGAAAAAGTTTCATGGTCAAAGTTGATTGGCTTCATATAATTATGACGTCATCAAATTTGCATATGAAAAATCATGGGAATTTCCGTAAACAAAACGGTAAAAAAAACAATGTTCATTAGTATAGTTTATTTTTTTCACCATGAGAATGATGATAATGAGCTTAAATGTATGATGTCTATTTCTGAAAGTATATTCAAATCAGAAATGCTATTATCCTTTGAATATAATGTACAAAAATGACATTTTTTATTACGTAATCACTATGTGTCATATGTAATTGTAAGGCATATGATGGCCATTTTGTGTAGGGCACAAATCGGTACATATTGCTCCCTCTTTAATTACTTTATTTTAGGACCAATCACTCTCATATTTAGCACATATGTAAAACTAGTAGGGCTCTTCAGTTTGCAATAAGTAGAATTTCCAAAAAAACATACAAAATCCTTATAAATTATAATAAAAATGTTATTTATTCTCTATCTGTCTGATTTGTATAGACAACTTGACATTTTGTTTGCCTTATTATGCAACTTTACTTTCCCTAGAATGAAATTTGAGACTGTTATGTTGTATCTTATATATTTTAGGGTCTACATTAGGTATAACTCAGACTGAATTTTACCTTTAAAGTGGAATGGGGATTACATTGCGCTACATACAAACAATTTCAGATTATTCACTTAAAGGACCTAAATAATACAACGTATTTGACACTTATTCCATAGTTGATGACTTAAAACATAGGTCTGCCGAAACAAAATCTATGAAAATAAACACAGTAGTGATTTAAGACTAGTTTTCTGATGCCAAATCTCACTTAGCAGCCAGTTTACGCCCCACCCACATATAGGGTCCGGAATCGGCAGCGTGATCGACATGTGATTGACAATTCATTGGCTTACGTCATGACGCGTCATCTAAAGAATTTAGTTCATTAGTCCGTTCTTTAGATACGTCACATTTTGGCGATTTAAAAGGGGCGTTCCCAGGACAATTAGATATTTACTAATCATTACCCCAAAATTGATTGATTCAGGGGTGTCGATCCTGGGGGGGCAGGGGGGGGGCGACCGCCCCCCCCCCCCCCCCCCCCAATGAAAATATTGGGGGGGCGAACATATCATTTCGCCCCCCCCAATAATTCCGAAAATGAGGAAGAAAAAAATCGAGTGATATAATGCCAAAGAGGGGAAAGACACATTTACAATAATTAATCTTCAAAATAGCCGGGTTTTGTTTGTTTGAAAAGGACTGTAAATCTCCTTTTTGCCGCGCGCTTCGCGCGCATACAGTTTCTCATATTGCAAGTTTCACTTGGGTTGCGGGAAATGTGTTGGGCAGCGCAATTTCTCAAAAGCACACCTCAAACGAAGTTTATTAAACCATCATCTATAGATAGCACACCGTCACAGAAAATAAAATAATCTCGGTACATATGCGCTGAACGCAAATCAAATTGGAATATCATGTCCCCCCACATTTGAAAAAGGAGCAGATTGTCCCCCTCCCTTTGTCATTATGTATGTTTGGTTCCATACCTACATACTTCATATTACGTGAAATTTCTGTCTCAGGTGTGCACCAAATCGCACAATTTCACGCCCAAAAATACAAAAGCTCTCTACTGTGGGAGGGGGACACCCCCTCCCACACCCTCCCCCGCTCGGTCGCTTCGCTTCCTCGCAATGTCTCCCCTACACTTTTGATAAATTGTTGACACCCTTGCTTAGTTTCATGGGAGCCCAATGCCCTAGACTATATCGATGGCTCTATAGTATAAATGATCACGTGGATCCATCTCATGCAAGGCTCAGTCTTTTCCTCGCTATGCATCCCTTTAAAAATACGTTATGAGTAGGTTCACTATTTTATACAATTTTAACACCCATGCTAGGAGCAAATGTCTGAAATCTAAAAGCTTCCAGGGGCTCCGCCCCCTGGACCCCCATTATTGTCCCCAAATGTGGGTGCCCCCCAAAGTCAGGTCTTCGAGCCATCAAGACACTTTCAATGAGCGCATAATAAAACTTCCGGGCATGCCAATGTGGGGCTTTTAGCTCTCTCAGTGGTTACTCTGGAAATTTTTTTCAAATTTCGCCCCCCCAATCTCAAAAACGGATCGACACCCCTGGATTGATTTCATGAGAAATGACTGCCAAATTATTTTTCTTCGGGAAAAATTACATATAGAGAGCCGAATTGTGAAAATTAGGCCATCTAGACGCTGTAGTTCCTTTAATATTAACCCTTTGTATCTAGTCCTGAATGAGATTTTCGATAGCATGTACTCCAATATCAAGTTAAGACAAAATGTTTGGGGAAAATTCTGGTCATAAACTTGTTTTTCAACATTTGTATTATACTTCTGTTTGGCATCACATTGTTTTGTTTCAGAGAAGAGAACAAATGATCACCTCTTGTTTACAGTTCATTATTTGATATACCTACCCTCCAACAGTGACAGAAACTTCATGTGACAACTAGATGAGTACGCATTCGGTGACAGAAAGTGGCGAATGAATTGAATACAAATTAAAGTTAACGACCACATTGAAAAAATAATGTTTTAGATCATGACAAGTTGTCTGGAATGTATAGAGGCACATGCAGGGGAATGTCTGTGTGTGTAGAACTGTTAACTCCTTTTGCAACATTTGCGCTCTTATTTTTTACCCAAATAAACGTACTATGTCTCAATATTCATAATACACGGGATACTAAATACATTCCATTAATCACTGACACCTCACAAATGATCTGTTAGCATGAAGGCCTGTGAAAGCATGGTCGTGGCAATAGCTGATGTCAGTTAGATTCCATATTTCATGCTGTTTGTTTTTCTTCACTTCGAATAAATGGTATAAGCAAATACGGGTGACAAATAGTGTATACCTCGAATTTTATGATGGAACTTAAGCATTACACCGTCTGTCTCATTTACTGTAGTGATCATATATAATGCCAAAGTATCACTATCTCTATGCCAGGAAATTATCATAAACAATGATAACAAATTAAGCATCTGCCTTCTGTGCCACATTTTTAAGCTTTTGAAGCGCTTGATCCTAAACCAGCACCATGCAATCACAAAAGAGCACCCCAATATTGGGCAGGCTGGCTCCTGACCAATGCTATTAATCACGAGCTAAGTAATTAATTTGCCACAGTCCATAGAAGATGGCTTAAAACCAACTGCTGCCTATGCATATGGAACCGTAAGCCACTGGCTCATCCTAAACATGATGTACAGAATTCAGAACAAGCTCATCGACATTCCTTCCAACCGGCTGATACCCATCCAATCACCAACAAGAGGCCATAACCAACGGTTTGCCATCCCCAAGACGAGGACATCCTTGCTGAGAGGGACATTTTTCCCAGACAACATCCGTCTGTGGAACTCCCTCTCCCAGGAAACCATCAATGCCACGTCTCCAGACATCTCCAGAGACAGGCTGAAAGATGTCATCCTGGGAAATTAGCAGATCCGCTGTGACTGTTTTTAATTTTGTAAATATACTGGACAATTATTTATTTTGTTATGCCCTGAGACTCCTGTCTGCACCGACTGAGGGCTCAACATCAACTTGTGTGAGAATACTCCTAGGAGGTTCTGCACAGTACCGGAAGAAGTAGAAGAAACGTGTAAATGAGATTACAATTGATTTCACTTAACCAAACTGCTGAATCAATTTTAATTTATGCTGAAAACCTGTGAACAAAAAAAGTAATCTCAGATATTAAGATCACAATCACTACAATCCTAAACAATTTACATGTGTGGACAACTGTTGGGAGGACACTTTCCCTGTCGTGGAACGACATCCATCAGAACATGCCATGCAAGCTCAAAAAAAGGACCCATCAGCAACAAAGCGTTACAGACCGGTCTCACTTCTTTCCTACACCTTTAAGCTGTTCGAGCGACTAATTCTGACCCACCCACCTAGGTGCAGTTGTATAACCATCTCTGATGAAGGAGCAGGCATGATTCCAGCCTAGGAAATCTTGCACAAGACAAGTGCTTAACCTTACCCAACATAAAGAAGATGTTTTCCAGTAAATGTCTTAACTGGAGTTGTGTTTGTAGACCTCTCAGCAGCTTATGCTACTGTGCACAGACTCTACACAAACTACTGAATGTGAACAACATGCACCTGACCAACATGGTGAAGACCCTGATTGAAAACAGACGCTTCTTCGTCGAGCTGTCTGGAAAGAAGTGTCGTTGGCGCAGGAAGCATTCTGGCCAAACTCTCTTCAACATCCATGGGCGTAGATCTGTCATTGATACCTATTCATCAGGGGGGGGGATGATACGCAAGTATCTACGCGCCGCCCATGTCAACATCTATGTTAACGATCAACCTATATCTACTCTGAGACCATGATTTTCATCTATTAGACGACCTGTGTATCACCACCCAAAGTGATGACTTCCCTAAGGCAGAATCCACCTTGTGTGAGGGATTTACCAACCTATCCTTGTACTACAAAGAGAACCATCTGAAGGCTAATTCAATTCAACTAAATCTCAAATATGCGCCTTTCATATGAAGAACATGCATGCAAACCAGAAACTGAAGATCACTTGGAATGGAACTAGACTGGGACACTGTGATAGTCCTGTCTACATAGGGGTGACCTTAGATAGATCTTTAAAAAATACAAGGCCTGTATCACCCAGCTCAAAGGAAGGTCAGCTCCACGAACGCCTTTCTTGGCAAACTGAGCACATCCAAGTGGGGTGCAAACCCAACAACAATCAGCTCTGGCTCTCTGTTACTATGTTGCAGAATATGCCTGCACGGGTGTGGGAAATCTCAGCACATGCCAAGAAGAACAAAAGCTGCCGTTATATCATGATGTATGAGACGAACGAGAACTGATAACGTATACATGATCTCTGGCATCGCATCCCCTGTAATAAGGAGGGCTGCTGCTAGCCAGAAGGAACGACTGAGACAAACAGAGGCACTGGCGTACTGGTGGGGGGGGGGGGGGGGGGCTTGGGGGGGGGGGGGGGGGCTTGCCCCCCCAAAATAAAATTTCAATCATGGCTTATATCTAATTCGCTACCAGTGATTGAGAAAAATGTATTTCTTTAGACAAGATAACTCAGATTTTACTTCATGTCAAGTCAAATTTCCGTCCTAAGTATGCACCAGATTGCATAATTTCAAGTAAAACATTGCAAAAACAAACCTTAGGAGCGGCCGGATCGGCTGTAAAAACAGGGGTCTTTGAAGCGACACATACCCGTATGGCAAATATACACGAGTCCCCCTCCCCCCCCCCCCCCCCCCCCCCCTTCGGGTCATTGATAATGATGGTTGACCAGGGTTTCTTACTGTTTGTTATAGACATGGCCACATTGATCTTTGTAGCTTATTTATGCCATGGATATCTCCTAAAGAAAATACATTTAAAAGGAAAAAGTTCAACAGATATGTGTCGTTTATTCCTTCGTTGTAACCCCAAACTTATAAACATGAAGTTCCCGTATTATCAAATGTGAACTTTTATTTTATTTTAAGAAAATAATGTTTATCCTTCTAATGAGACGTAGTATGCTGTTCCCTTTTCTGACAAAAATGGTGATGTTTTTTGTGTTTGTTATGTTTTTATTTGATATTCGTAAATATATTCAGACAGAAACAACTTACCCAGTGCTTGATTAACAGGCCTGAACAAATGGTACGTAAAAACATCATATGTATCGCAATGTATTTATTAATTCACTTTGAAGGTCACATTTAAAAAGTTTTTGCCTTAAAGTGATCCAGGTAAAGTGTCCACGAAAAATACTTGGAGCTTCCTCGTTTCTCTTCTGCCGTGTTGTTTAGCTTATGGTAAGAGAAGAATAAAAATAGGGTTCGATTTTTTCTAATGTTTATTGAAAATCTTTATTTCAAAAGCGTTAGCTAACGCTTTTGATAAAAAGTACAATTGTCGTAGCTGAACACGTCCGCGAGCGTGGGAAATCTTCCAGACCCACTGAACTTTGAGCCGAGTGCGCGCAAATTCTCTGAATTCCGTACCGTCTGTATACACGCCGGGTGCGGATATCGTCAAGATCAAACGGATGATTATTACTGCGACAAATCCACGGCAGGCCATCAGTATTCGGTGATAAAATATGAACTCAATATTCTTTTTTTTCACTAGGTAAACAGTGTTCGTTTTCTTTCACACTTTCACAAATCTTTCAATTGTATTTTACAAAGATATTGATATAGGATTGAAGTCTCAAATGTCATTTTGTGCAATATCGGACACTTTACCTGGATCACTTTAATTAGCCCGTAAAAAATTTAAAAATATTATACACGTCCTCGGAAGTATGGACTTGAATACTAATGAAGCAAAATCCATTTGTCAACACAGAACCATCATTTTGAGACAAAAACTCATAATTGAGGAGGGATCAAATAATGAACTTGTCAACGAGACGTATTTTTTCTCTTCTCTGAAAAAAAGTGATGCCAAAGATAATAATACAAAATATTGAGAGAAAAAAGTTTCTGGCAAGACGTCCCCACACATTTTGCCTTAATTTTATATCGTAATAAACATGCTATCGAAAATCTCACTCAGGACTAGATTCATAGAGTTAGGATTTAATAAATAATCAAAATAGTTAATTGTATGTAGCGCACTGTATTCCCTATTCCACTTTGAGGGTAAAATCTAGAGGGAGTTGTGCCTTATTTATACCCTAAAAGATATAAAATACAACATAACAGTCTTTAATTTCATTCTAGGAAAAGTAAAGTTGCATGATAATGCAAACAAAATGTCAAGTTGTCTATACAAATCAGACAGATAGAGAAGAAAAAAAAAATTTATCAGAATTTATAGGATTTTGTATGTTTTTTATCAAATTTCATAGCGCCCTCATATGATGACCTTTTGAAATTCTACTTATTGCAAACTGAAGAGCCCTACTAGTTTTACATATGTGCTAAATATGAGAGTGATTGGTCCTAAAATAAAGAAATTAAATAGGGAGCAATATGTACCGATTTGTGCCCTACACAAAATGGCCATTACAATTGCATATATGACGCATGGTGATTACGTAATACATTATATTCAAAGGATAATAGCATTTCTGATTTGAATATACTTTCAGAAATATACATCATAAGTTTAAACACATTATCATCATTCTCATGGTGAAAAAAATAAACTATACTAATGAACATTGTTTTTTTGACCGTTTCGTTTACGGAAATTCCCATGATTTTTCATATGCAAATTTGATGACGTCATATTAAATGAAGCCAATCAACTTTGACCATGAAACTTTTTCTGTGTCTTAGGTATATAGAAAAATATGTATCAGCAAAATTTAGTTGATAAAGACCTAGCCATGATCAAATGAGAGCACTTAACGCAATCTCAATTTTCACCAACCCTAAGAAATGCAGCAAAAAATGAAAAGGTGCTATTTTTACATACCTCAACAAAAGTAGTAAAAGAACATAGTGTATATAAGTTTTTTTCTTGTTAACATTTTGTTTCTAACATTAGACATATCAATGGACAAAATGACACCCAAATCGGAGGATCATAGGGGGGGGGGGGTCACCGGTAGACCCCTCTGGCCCACGGACTATAACTTTACCGTGCGTCTGCCCATATTCGCTAGACAGATTTTTTAAAGCCAATTATTTGTCGCGATATTGATTTTCGAACCCCAGTATAACTGTACACATGGAAGAATCAAACTATTGTCATTTATTATTCGAGTCTATTATAAAATGACGTTGATTTATTCAAAATCTAAGGCCGATTTTGTTCGGAAAATCGAGGTGGCGAATTAAACTAGGTACTTTGTCATTTTTCGCCCTGTCGCAATCGGCTACGCTAATCTATCAAAACAGGACTAGAACGGCATTTGACGAATTTGCGCACAGACGCACACGCCACATAGGAGATTTGAGTGATTGAAGTTAGCAACTAAATCGGCCATAGAGCATTAACTTTTAACGGGTACGACATTACAATAGTTGCTAACTTCAAATACTCAGGATTAAGATCTTGAGGTTCGAGGGTGCCCCCAATGATGAGCCCATATGAGACAAATTAGCTTTGAAAACAAAAACAAAAACATATTCGTTACGCGTTATATCACACAACTTAAGATTTTATGAGCAAATAATCCACATCGGAAATCGATTCACAAGATGGACAATAATCACTGTGCCAGGACAATTATCCCTAGAGGTGCACCAGTGATAATTGTCCAACGGAGCGTTGTGGGTAGATATCCCTTGATTTATCTAGGGATAATTGGCATCGGACACCTGGACAATTATCCCTGTCACACCGGCCCTTTGGACCTCCTTGGTCCAGGCATGTTTCAGCAAAAAAATTAGACAATTTCACATACTTGCTCTGTTTAAAAAACAAGCGTACAATGGCCGTACCACACCGGCGGCTGGCTGTTATATTCCGTGCGGAGTTGCCAAATATAGAGTGGTGAAGTGTGATGTCATCAAAAATCTATTTTTAGAATTTTCAAATTTGAACATCATTTTCCGAAACAAAAACTGGCTGAGATATTGGCTGCGATATGCCCATCCGGATGAATTGTATTCCAATAGGCAATCA